>JAECUM010018227.1:0-27696 GCA_016617855.1 Megalonaias nervosa
TTGCATATTGGTATCCAAATAACCGCTCAGCAAGTGTTCGATTAAATCGTTCAACGATTGCCCGATCACGATGAATTTCAGTATGTCCTCGTCTGATTTTAACGTTATGTTTCTTCATCAACGATGATACTACTCCAAGAAATTCTTTACCAGGATCAACTTGTAATAACCGTGGCCATCGTAGACCACCACGTTGATAAATACGCTCAAACGCAGATGCAACTTCGGATGCTGTCTTTGTTGATAATGGCTCCGCTTCTTTATATCTACTAGCAATATCAATGACATTTAACGCGTATTTGTACGTGCGTGATTTTCATCCACGTGTTTTAATGGTATCGTGTGGTAAAAACAGTATATCCGCTTGATGAACTTCATTAGGGACACTAACATCAAAATGCGCGTAATGAATTTTTTTAGGTGGACTTAGGAAGATTTGCCATATTGCCTGTCGTGCTAACCATGATGCAGCGACATTACGTGAGACTTTTGCTGCTTCGGCGAGTTTACTAATCGCTGCCTTACCTCTCCAGAATCCTCCCGGGGAATAATAAACAGATTCCATTATGATAGTTATATAATTAATTGCCAGCTCCTAACACCAGTTTACCTTTCATAGCAGTTTTTACTAGAAAACTAGCTAATTTTTCTCTGAGAGATTTATTAGGTATAGAATTTAACGCGTGAATCAATTTCACATCCGCGAGATGTCGGTGTTGCAAATCTTTACTTTTATAAGCAACATCATGAACGTGACATGCTTGATCAATCTTATTTACTGGATACTCTCCTGGTTTTGGTTGATCTTGATCATCGAGTCTGATATCAAGTCGAGTTCCAGGACTACAATAATTATATCCGGGTAAATGTTTCTCACCCGGATATTTAGCCCATGGAGTTCCTGGTAATTTTCCTAATAAAGCGGCTATATCACCCCCACCTGTCTTTGTTCCTGACTTAGTCATGGAGACAAATTTATATTTCTTGGTGCCACATTTCACACACTTGCCTGTAAGTGCACGTCTTTTATTTTTTTGTTGTTATTGTTGTTAATTCAGTAGTATCGGTAGGTGCTCTGCATCGAACACAATATAGACTCATATTATTTATTATATGGATATAATTGACTTTTCTGCGACACGAAAACAAGAGCTAGTAAAGCACCATCCAGCGTTACCAAATTCTATCAGAATGATTATAATAGGCCCGTCCGGAAGTGGGAAGACGCAATTACTGCTTAATCTAATAATGCGATGGCTGAAGTGGGATAAATTGTATTTAGTTGCGCCATCTGTAGATGATCAGCGATGTTACGAAGTACTTAAAGATTTTAATGAAAACGCAAAATCGTTACATGAAGACAATGTCATAGACTTTATTACTGACATTGATGAAGCGCCATCCGTAAATGATCTTGATGTATTTATTAATAATTTAATAGTGTATGATGATGTTATGCTGGACAAACAATCAAATCCAGCTAGAATATTTTCACGAGGTAGACATAAAAATACAGACGTGATTTATGTTACACAGAGATATACACAAATTCCAAAAGTAATCAGAGATAATTGTAACGTTTTAGTTGTATTTAATGGTGTGGATAATCATACGCTGCAGAATATTTATTATACTTGGTGTTCAGGCGACATGGACATGAATAAATTTAAAAATTTCTTTTCAAAAGCACAAACCGCTCCCTTTGGTTTTGTAACGATAAATTTACATGATCCTAAGTCAAGATATCGCAACGGACTTGATATAATATTTGGATAAAAATCATAGCAGCAGTAGAGCTAATTTAGCTGAGTGTGGTTCTCCAATACTCATTATTGATAATATTTATAATGGCTGTTTAATTTATAGCAGCAGAGAGGGTGAATGACATACGCACGTGACCAGATTGTGAAAAAATCTGGTCAATTAAAGAAGTTTTCATTATTAAAGCAAAAACTTCTTTTTTTTTCAGGGAACCCTTAATTTTCAAAAATAAGGTCTCTACAAAGTTGTAGGGTTCACCCTCTCTGCTGCTCATGTATAAGGAAAGTGAGGAATCTCACTTAAATCTCGTACCAAGGAAGGCATCAACTGGCTCTAGAATATCATAATGTAACTTAATAAACCAGTTAATATAAAAATCAGTCAAATCAATCTATTAATTTGGCGGTTACTTCCAAGTGAGAAAAATATTATAGAAACTTGTGCTAGACGTACATAACAAAGAAGAATTTAATGTAACCAACAACACATATATAAAACTATTTTCAAAGACCTCAAGACAACTGTCATTCCCAGCTGAATGGTCCTTTTTGCGTCCTTCTGGAATCAAGTTACAACTTGGAAAGTGACACAATAAAGACTTTTGAATACATTTGTCACAATTGCGATGAGCCACACATAAAGTATGGATGTGGATTCCAGTCTGTTGTAAATACGCAGCGCAAAAGAAAAAAGATACAATTCACTTTCTTTTTCTTTTTGTTCTGAGTCTGACCGTCCCTTAATATTTCTAGTGTTCATTGTCGTGTCTTTGAATGGAATGACTGAAGTCGACAACTTGGACACAAAGACACGTTTTTGTTTCTGGACAAAGGTGTGACCTTTAGCTATTTATTGAACGAAAACATCCACCGGGGATGTACATTATCAATAATTAGAAAGCACTGTTCTGTTCTTGGAATGGATATGTTGCTTATAGCAGACTGGACTGAGCAATGTTGGCTTGGAAGTTGAATAATGAACTAATTATTTCCTTCCGAAATGCAGGGTCTAGAACTTAAGCAACCACAGCATTACTCATACATATCTTGTGATACTAGAAATATAAACAAAATTATTTTGATGATGATAAACGTGAATGTATTTTCCATCCCGGAAATCTTGTCCTCTAAGTACAAGAATGCATGGGAATCATCGGGATTACAAACGCTAACCTCAGAAAGATAGTCACTACGGTTGGCAAAGATGCCGAGGAAGCCTCACATTTATTTCAGCGGAAGAAAGAGGAGCAATAGAAAAGCTCCACTGGATATCCTCCTCAGGATACATTCCTACGTTTTTCTTCAATTTCACCTAACAAATTTGATTTAAAGCATACAGAGAAATTAGAAACAAAAATGTAATCTTCACCGAAAATATCCTTTCTTACACGTTTATGTGAATTTTATAAGCATGGCTTGTGTACACGGTGTCTACAATGATACTACACTCATTGTGGAGGCACCATATATTTACAAAACACAGTAGAGACATCATGAATGATGTTCACTGTAGAAACCAGTAACAACATTCTACACTGCATATCCTCCTCAAGACACATTCCTACGTTTTTCTTCAATTTCACCTCCCCAATTGATATTTCCTACATGACATAAAAATAATCTCTTTACACACGTTGTCCAAACTCTTTACATAAGTTGTAAACCAAACGAGCTCCCCTCATTTCATGCATCTTGCATGATATTTAAATAATTTATCTTAGGACAAGAAACTGTGATGGATCTTCAATGGTAACTCGATTAATATCAGCATTTCTGTATATTCAGACTGCATCTGAAATGATATTACGCTTGAAATTGAAACTGTGGTCGCTGCCAAAAGAATTCAAACGGATTCTGTTGTCTTCTTCTAAATATATTCCTTGACGGTATTATCGTTTTGCAAATACATCAAGACACACGGTTGTGCATTTCGTGCATCTGAGAGACAATCTACGCATATTTGAAAGAACTCGTTTTGGCTCATGAATTGTGCAGCTGGCTTAATTCATAGGAATTATTTCATATGAATAAGTAACTACCAGTAGACGTAGAAAAGGCACATGATTTCTGATCATTTAAATGCCTCAGTGCGAATCTGATTAACATATGGAGCAATGATAGTGAAAAGATAATAAAAACCGGTTATTTTTAAATTAATTGTACGTACTCTTTCATATAAATTTTCAATGCGTTAATTCTAAAAGCATGTTTTGTGGACACTGTCCAGTGTTGGTGCACGCATGTTGAAATGTGTATACATTTTCTGAAAGCATTACATGAACACAATAGTCATAATCTGTACATTGATATGTAAAAGTCTTGCAGTCACGCAGTACAGGTTTGATTTAAAGTGTAGAGCAAGAATATCAGAATGTAATATAAAGTAGATTTATAAAGCTTTTCTTTGAATAATCTTTGCAGCAATTCTGCGTGAATTCTAAACGCATGGTTTGAGGATACTCTGTCAACAGTGCTGATACACGCATTGTTGAAAAATATATTTTGGGAAGGCATTACATGAATAAAATAATCGTAAAACGGTTTATTGATTTCTAAAGCGATAAGTTGTATGGAACTTATTTCATTGAAAGTGTACAGAAAAAAATAGCAAAAAGTAACCTTCACCCCCAGGAATGTTTCTTAATTGTTTGTGTGAATTTTATATTCATGGTTTGTGGATACAGTCCCAACAATGATGCTACACTTTCTGTAGAAGAATGGTATATTTAGAAAGTACAATTGACACAGTATGAATATCATTTGCTGTGTAAACCTTTAGCAACATCCTCCATTGGATATCCTCCTCAGGATACATTTGTACATTTTTCTTCAATTTCACCTACCGAATTGGCAATTCCTAACATAACATTAAAAAATTCCTTTGAACACGTTGTCCAAAATCTTTACATAGTTTGTATGCCAAACGAGCTTTCCTCATTACATGCATCTTTCATGATATTGAAATCAATTGCCTTCGGACAAGAAAGCGTGCTGGATCTTTGCTACTTCAATGGTCCCTCGATTAATATCAACATTTGTGTATATTCAGACAACATCTTATATGATTTTATGCTGAAAGAATAAGACTGAAGTGGCTGCCAAAGATAGCACAAGGATAGTTAATGTGTAATAGTAACAGGTTATATTTAAATGTCTTGGACATACTCTTTCTTACAAATTTGTCTATGTATGAACTCTGAAGGTATGGTTTATGGACACTGTGTATACAGTGTTCATACATGCATTGTTGAAATATATCTATCTTGAAATAGCATTAAAAGAACAAAATAGTCATGTAACATTATATTGATTTCTAAAGTCTACACTTGCATGCTATTGGTTTGATTTCAAGCATAGAGCAAGCACATCCGAATGTAATATAAAGAAGATTCCTTAACCATCGCAGAGAGTAATCTTTGTACCAGGTTTGTGTGAATTTTAAATGAATGGTTTGTGGACACGTGTCCGCAGTGTTGATACATGCATTGTTGAAGTTATATGCAGTATTTGGAAAAACCTTAAATGAATGAAATAAACGGATGAATGTTATTTGGAGTTTTACAGTTTAAAGTTAAACATTAATGATTTAATTTAAAGTACAGAGAAAACAAAAGAAAAAATGTAATCTTTTCTGGAAAAATCCTTTCCTACAAGTTTGTGTGAATTCCATAAGGACGGTTTGTGGACACGGTGATACTGCACTCATTGTGGACGCACCATATATTTAGAAAGCACAATAGATGCATCATGAATAATGTTCACTGTAGAAACCAGTAACAACATTCTCCACTGGATATCCTCCTCAGGATACATTCCCATGTTTTTCTTCAATTTCACCTCCCTAATTAGTTTGTGGACACTGTCCACAGTGTTGATGCACGTATTGTTCAAATATATATATATATATATATATATATATATATATATATATATATATATATATATATATATATATATATATATATATATATATATATATATATATATATATATATATATATTTTGGGAAGGCATTACATGAATAAAATAGTTGTGAAAACGGTTTATTGATTTTTAAAGCGAGAAGTTATATGGAACTTATTTCATTGAAAGTGTACAGAAAAAATAGCAAAAATGTAATCTTCAACCCAAGATGTCTTTCTTAATTGTTTGTGTGAGCTTTATATGCATGGTTTGTGGACACAGTCTCCACAATGATGCTACACTCATTGTGGAGGCATGATATATTTAGAAATCACAATTAAGACAGTATGAATAACATTCGCTGTTGAAACCATTAGCAACATCCTCCATTGGATAACCTTCTCAGGATGCATTTGTACAGTCTTCTTCAATTTCACTGACAGAATTGGTAATTCCTAGCATAATGTGAAAAAATCGCTTTGATCACGTCCAATATCATTACATAGTTTGTAAGCCAAACGAGCTCTCCCGATTTCATCTTTCATGATATTTAAATTAATGGCCTTCGGACAAGAAAGTGTGATGGATCTTTACTACTTCAATGGTCCCTCGAATAAAATCAGCATTTTTTATATGCAGACGTCATCTTTATTTATTCTTACATGATTTTATATACTAAAATTTGGAAATGGTGGCTGGCAAAATAATTTAAATGTTTTCGTTTGTCTTCTACTAAGTATATTTGTTGAAAGTATTATCATTTTACAAATACTTCAAGACGCACGGCTGTTTATTTCATGCATCTGAAAGGCAATCTACTAATGTTTGATATAACTCATTTTGTTACAAGAAGTGAGCAGATGACTTATTTGATAGGAGTTATTTCTTTTAATAACAAGCTACCAGTAGTCATGAAAATGTATACAATTTCATATCATTTAAATGACTCGATACGTGTTTGTTAACAGTATAGAGCAAGGACAATGAATGTGTAATAGAAAAACATATTTAAATTTATTGGACATACTCTTTCTTACAAGTACGTTTGTGTGTGCATTCTGAAGGCATTGTTTATGGATACTGAGTCATCGGTGTTGGTACATGCATTGTTGAAATATATCTATCTTGAGATAACATTAAATGCAGAAAATAATCATGTAATAGTACATTGATTTCTAAAGTCAGCAGTTGCACATTATTGGTTTGATTTCAAGCATAGAGCGTGAATGTGAAAATGTCATATAAAGAAGATTCATTAACCATCCCTGAGAGTAATCTTTTGTACCAGGTTTATGTGAATTCTAAATGCATGGTTTGTCCATAGTGTAGATGTATGCATTGTTGAAGTTAAAGCATTATATGAACCGAATAATCATGTAACATTACACTGATTTCCAAAGTCTGAAGTTGCACAATATTGGGTAGATTTAAAGCATAAAACGCGAATATTAAATTGTAATATAAATAAGATTCATTAACAATCTCTGAGAGTAATCTTTGTACCAGGTTTGTGTGAATTCTATATGCCTGGTGGTGGACATTGTGCCCACAGTGTTGATACATGCGTTGTTGAAGTTATTTATTGGGGGAAAACCTTAAATGAATGTAATAAACGGATGAATTGTATTTTGATGTCTGCAGTTTGACGTTAAACATGAATGATTTGAGATGAAGTATACAGAGATATTAGAAAAAATGTAATTGTGAATCAAAATAATATTTCTTGCAAGTTTGTGCGAATTTCATAAGCATGGTTTGTGTCCACGGTGTCCACAAAGATACTACACTAATTGTGTGGGCACCATATATTTAGAAAGCACAATAGATACATCATGAATTATGGTCACTCTAGAAACCAGTAACAACGGTCTCCACTGAATATCCTCAGGATATATTCCTATGTTTTTCTTCAATTTTTCCTTCCAAATTTGGTAATTGCTAGAATGTATACAAATAATCTCTTTGAACACGTTGTCTAAAATCTTTACATAGGTTGTAAATCAAATGATCTCTCCTCATTTCATGCAACTTGTATGATATTGACATTGAATTAATTTGTCTTAGGACAAGATGGTCCCTCGATTATCAGCATTTATGTATATTCCGACTACATCTTACATGATTTTACGCTTGAAATTAAAACTGTTTTGGCTGCCAAAGCAATTCAAATGGATGCTTTTCTCTTCTCCTAAATATATATGTTGAAGTTATTATCTTTTTGCAAATACATCAAGACACTGGGTCGTGCATTTCATGCATCTGTAAGACAATCTACTAATAATTCATAGAAATCATTTTGTTACAAGAACTGAGCAGATGGCTTAATTGATAGGATGTTATTTCTTTGAATAACAAGCTACCAGTAGTCATGAAAATGTACACGATTTCTTATTATTTCAATGACTCAATACATTTTTGTTAAAAGTGTAGAAGATGGATAGTGAAAGTGCAATAGAAACATTGGACATACTCTTTCTTACAAGTCTGTCGATGTGTGAAGTCTGAAGGCATGATTTGTGGACACTGTCCACATTGTTAATACATGCATTGTTGAAATATATCTGTCTTGAGAAAGCACTAACTGAACAAAGTTCTCCACATTTCATGCATCTTTCATGATATGTAAATAACATGCCTTAGGACAAGAAACTGATAAATCTCTCCTGCTTCAATAGTCCCTCGATTAATATCCAGAATTGTTTATATTTAGACTAAATCTTAGACGAATTTACGCTGGAAGTTAAAACTGTGGTGGCTGTAGATTTCAAGTAGATTCTTTTGTCTTCTTCTAAGTATAATTGTTGAAGGCATTATTAGCTCTGTGCGAATACATGAAGAAATGGTTGTGCATTTCTTGCATCTGACAGATCATCTACTAATGTTTGATATAACTCATTTTGTCACAAGAAACAAGCAGATGGCTTAATTGATATGAATTACTTTATATGAATAACAATCAGTAGTTGTAAAAAGGGTGCACAGTTTCTAATCATTTGAATGACTCAATAGTGTTTGATTAAAAGTAAAAGGACAGTGAAAATGTAATTGAAATAGGTTATATTTTAATTAATTGGACATAATCTTTCTTACAAATTTGTCTATGTGAATTCTGAAAGCTTGTCTGGTGGACACGGTGTTCACCGTGTTGATACATTGTTTAAATATATCTTGAGAAAGCACTAAATGAACCGTGTGTTGATTTCTATAGTCCGCAGTGTCACTGTACTGGTTTGATTTATCGTGTAGGGCAGTAATATCAAAATATAATATAATGACGATCTATGAAACGTTTCAGGAAATAATATTTATAGCAAGTCTGTGTGAATTATAAAAGCATGGCTTGTGTGCATAGTATTGAGACATACACTGTTGAAAGTTATATATGGGGAAAGCATTAAATGAATAAAATAGTCGTATCAACGGTATATTGATTTCTAAAGTTTGAAGTTACACAGTACTGATTTTATTTGAAGTGTACAGAAAGAATACAAAAAAGTTAATCTTCGCTCCAAGTGGTGAGGACCATGATATGGATGAACATGAAGATCTTCAGCGTAAAAATGGTATACGTGCTGAAATACAACATTGATAGGCAAACACATGTATTTTTCTTGCAATTCATTCTCAGATATCTTAGATGAGACATTCATTTGCAGTAGACAGCATGAACATTACTGTAAAAAAAATTTCATGTTCAATACATTTCAGGATAAAGAATGCTGGGTGACAAAAAAGACTTCTCTGAATAAACGATGAAGATGGTGCAATACAGCGTCAGTTTGAAATGTTTTTCAGACTTCTGAAAGTACCAATGAAAAAGAACTGCGAGAAGGCTTTGGGGATAGAAGAAATTAGAAATAGAGACTGAGCAACAAATAAATACTGTGTTTACAACACCATACAAAGACTGAGAAAAGCAAACACATAATGGTCAAAATAATCGTTATAACATATCTGGTTTGCAAACATTTGGATTGGCTAAAATGTAACAAATAATTATGCCTTTCACATACAAGAACATATTCTACAGCAGAAAAGGCTTAAGATGGTTGGTATTCATACAAAATTAGTTTCGAACATAAACAGTGGCAATATTTAAAGAAGATAATGGGAGAAAAGAAGAAAAGGTAGAAAATAAAATGATCTAGAACCTATACCATTTATACAGGAAATGATACAATAATTATTGTGATCAAACTGTTTGGTGGTTTCAAAATAGTTTCAAATTGTTGGTTACCTTAAGATTTACTCTTCATAATAAATCCAAAATTGAATTCATTTGGTTTACTTCATGTAATAATTCGTCTTTAAGACTGCATTACCTGCAGCATGAAAAGAAATTATAATCATATTATGTTTAACGATTCTAACGTGAGAGAAAATATTTTGAGACACAAATTTTTAATATAAGGTATTGGCAGGTTTTAATTGCCGTTTAAGGTTTATCTGTCGGCTGTATACTGATTGTACAGGACAGTTGTAAGTGATGGTATTTTTGCAGGCGTAATAGTAAAATTCAATCTACTGCCATGTCACATTTCATACATGGTGTGCTGATAAACATGAGAAAATAATAACTTTGTAAATCTTTAGAGTGAGAAATGAGCTATTTCGTCTTAATAGTAGGGCTGAATGTTTTAGAAGTACGATGTAGCCACATGAGAAGAAATTGTTTTTATGAAACGCATTGGTATGTATACGAGGATAAAAACGTATATTAATTATTTGTAATATCTTACTGAAACTTCACGGAATATTAACGCTGCCAGTGACACGCTAATGCCGGAAATAACTAGGCCTGGCACTTCAATATACAACCAATTCCGTTTACATGTTGTGTCATAAATGATGCAATTATAATTGGCGAATACATATTGTGGTAAAAGAAAAGAGTTTCATTCTTAATATGTGCAGACATGGACGCCCGCATATAGGGACAAGATGGAGCACTCCCCCTCCCCCGATTTCACCTCTTAACATGTTTTGACCTAAACCTAATATCTGACCACCCCCAAAACTAATTCTGAGGGCACCCCTTGATCCCGAAAAGTAAAGGTGTCAAATTATTATTATGAAATGGAAGAAACACAAGTACTGGAGGTGTAATTGACAGCAAATCACTTGGTTCGACAGTTGATGAAAACCCAAACAGTATATAACCCAGGTGGGTTATGCCTGCTGTTTCAGACTTGCTTTAATAACAACCACTTGCAGCGCCACATGTTAAATTGATCCGAGCCACTGAGATAATTCTGACAATGTCATATGCGATATGATATGCAGTCCCTATAGATCCTGCACGTAATAATTATTCATTTTCTTGAATAACATTAGGCAAATCAAAAACTGTTCTCAGTGACCATTGTCCGATGTTAAGCAAATATTGTGGAGATTCCATTATGATGATGGAGATATTTTAGAATCTTTACTGGTCAACATTGAAATTCTTCATCAGATCTCATCATTGATTCAGGTAATGTCATATGCTCCTATAGGAAGTTCTATCATGCCCAAAGAAGATCCACCATCTGTGAAAATGTAGATGTGTTGTTCGTGGGCAGACCACCAAAGATGGCATTGTCCAGAATTCCTTCAAATAATTTCTAAAATTCCAGGATAATATTATAATCCAAATAATGAGCACATTTATTTTCACTGAACAGTCCAAACAAATAATTTTAGTCTCGAATAATATCTAAGAAGAACATAAAAACTCTTCTGCTAACTTACAATAGGAACACAATAAGTGTGAATGACTCCAAAAATCGGAATGTATCTGATTGCTTAATTTTCTCCTTATATAAACCGTATATTGCGACTATACTTGGCAATAGACCCCACATGACAGCATACACTATTGACTTTGCATTGAATTAAGAATTTTCACTGGGCCTCTCGCAACCAATGGGCAGCTATAGAATTATTCTGGAAATGTAGAAATCCCATCAGTCACTGAGAAAGTACGCCATTTTAAGTCTTATTATTAAGACAGGTTTAGAACCTAAAATTTCAACATCATTATAGACTTTGTTCGAGTTGGAACATCTGGGAACAAGTACTCATATTAACATACTAGCTGCTTTAATTCATTCTTCCCCTTTCCCTGTAGACGTGAAAGATTATTATCCAGATTTTTTTAATATTTCATAATTTCGAAGACTGATTAAACCAAAGTATTTACATTCCAGTTGTATGTCATCATTTAAATCATCATTTGGGACAGGAACAATTAAATGTATTGAATGATTTACAGAGCTATCTCGAGCAACATATTCCTTTAACAGATTGATTTAGCAGAGTTATATCCCTTTCCGCCTTCCAGGAGTATCGATGATATAATTTAAATACATTCCTTTCTGTTTCACTGTATAGATACCATGATGCCTAGCCTGAAGAGAACTTTGAGGTATGGCCAAGAGAGCTAGAACTTTATCACCAGGTTGAAAAGTTCTTTTCTTTGTAATTTTGTCATACCTCAATTTCATTTGTGATTGGGTAGACTGAATATTATTTTTTGCCATGTCACAAGCTTTCGATAGTTTTTATTTAAAATCAGCGACATATTCATTTAAATTTATCTCTGATTCTTCTGTTAAATGAAGTTTTTCTTTCAACAACTTCATTGGTCCACGAAAAGTGTGTTCTAAAACGAGTTCAATAGGATTAAATCCAAGGGACTCTTGAACTGACTCTCTAACAGCAAGCAACAATTAGTGTACACCTTTGCCCCAATCTTTTCTGGTACCAAAGAAATATGACCTTATCACATTCTTTAAAGTCTGATGAAATCTTCCCAAGGTACATCAACACATTCATTGTTGGACCATATTTGGAATACCACTGGAATTTAATTGGGATTCAATTCATTTGGACTTGTGAAAAAAAGTTCGACTGTGTGGGATTAAATTCACAATCAGAAGTTTTCTTTTTAAAATTTACTTTTTATTCTAAGGAAATAAATTATTTGTTGAATTTTTTATTTTAAAAAACTTGTTAGTTTACACTCCTTCCTGTTACTTAGTTTAAAACCATTGATTCGTAACAGAAAATTGGAAGTGCGTGTATGGGATACGAATTTCTCTAAAATATTTCGGAAAACTTTCTTTAGGACTTTTTTTATTCTTTGGTTTTATTATGTCAAATATTTTAGAAATCTTTATTGAAACCAGCAAGCTTTTGCGAAGTCATCTGAAGTGGAGAATCTTACTTAAAATTCTTCCCTGGAACAGTCAGAGTCCATGAAAAAAGGATGAATTGCTACAGCTTGCCAGGCAACAGGTTTCTGGTGGTGCTAGCAAATTAATTTCGGTATGTTTACATTCATGTGCACTTGTGAATTCAGAACTGCTTGCAACGGCATAAAGCAGCCTCAGCACAATTAACTGGATTCGGAGGCAAAATAGTTAGTACGGCTGAGTTCGAGACCATTTTGGCGGACACGGAAAATCACCGACAACGGCGAGCACACATAAGGAACCGCGTAGCAGATTTACAGAAAATAAAACTCGAGCTAACACAAAAAACAATTTGTCATAGGCGGTGTTTTGCCCATCACTGCTCTGCGTCACTATATGACTCTTGCTTGGGCCACTTTACTTTCATGGATTATTAATGCTAATAATCCATGGGTTGCGTAAAGTGTGTGTCTTTTATGCTAAAATGGGCAAATGTCATGGGGAATAGGTTGTGACTTAGAAAACTAATCAAAATTCTAAACCACCATAATGACAGTACAAAGATTACTCAAGTTGAAGAAACCGCTCGCTCAAATTGTCCAACCGTTATGGAGTTTTTGTAAAACATACCTACATACCCTTCAGAATGTATTTATAGATGTAAATATTGAAGAAAAAAAATTGGTATTATTACACTCTGGCGAATATTTCTGAAAATATTCAAAGTAACAGTTCTGAAACTTCTGTAAATTTTAAAAATGAATTTCAGAAGACAGCCGCTTCTCCGTAATCCGTTATTATTACATAATTCCTTCAAGCTAAGCATTAGGCACATCTTTCTAAAACCTACGATGATTTTTTTTTCTTCTATATTTACAAGCTAAATAAATTAACTTCAGAATATTTGATTTCTTATACGTAAGAAATTCTGCCCAGGTTATCCAGTGATATTAGTGTCGATACATGAAACTGAACAAAGGGCAGTTTTAATCAGTGAAAGCAGTGATGTAAGAAAAATATATAATAGCTCATAAAACTAACATCACAAACTCGCAAAATATCTCGTAATCTATTGTTTTCAAATGATGTATCGTCGATCGGCACGGACGCATCATTGTGCTCTTAAACAAGATATGCAGAAAATCTTCTAGCTAAAGGAAACTAAATATTTCGTGCCACTTTATATATCCTTACAGACGACTATATCCGCAAACTTTTGTGAAAGACGTCAAATATCTATCGGCATATATATGTTGGTCCATGATGTTCAAATACCAAGAAAATTTTTTCTAAATCATTTGTCCATGTTCATGTCTCAACGGACCTATCCAATTCATATTACCTCTCATCAAATTGAATAGAATTAAAATAACAGTTGATTTATTAATGGCACTTTGTTTCCCTTTTCAGGGTAATATTTGAATTTTTATTTATTTATTTCATTTAACTAAAGATAGTGGGTACATTTTACCATAGATGTCTTTGCTAGCCTATGACCGTAGATTCACTTTGTTCTACTTTGTCAGTGTACAGCGATGATGTAGTATTTTCCAGCATGTATTAAACTAAGATTCGTAATCGTAAGAAAACGTTAGTATACAGAACAGCGGGTGTTTGCGATGAAAATAATGGGTTTTTTCAATTTAAACTAGTAACACTTTAGTGATTACATATATAAGGAGGTTGTAATGAGAAAGTCAATACATTTTGATTCTCTCTCTCTCTCTCTCTCTCTCTCTCTCTCTCTCTCTCTCTCTCTCTCTCTCTCTGAGACCATTAAAACGCTACAACTTCACCACTACCATATTATCTGCTAGACAATATATTTATTTTTTACTTACTGCATACGTCTGACAATATATTTACGTTAATAATAAAATTATGATGGAATTGCTTATTTCATTGGGAAAAAATGTTACTTTCATCACACAAAACTACATAGCAGATGCAGCTTTGTCAGACTTTATCTGGCCCACAATAATATTACTAAAATGTAGATCTCCAAACTCATTTGAACAAGATTAGTACATATACTAGATGTGTATATAAGACTGTAAATCAAACTCCTTGTAGTAATATTATATTTTCATAGAAGTATAGATATTTCAATTTACAATTTTATAAACAGCTGTTTTAGCCTCTACTATCATCATGTATAACAATACAAACTTCTAGAATTATAACTTGACATTCTGTAGTCAATTGCTATAAATCCTTTTATCCACTGCCACGAGTGTATGCATGAGTGTCAAATGAACAACAGGTAAACAACTCCTTACTGCCTTTTACACTTATTATGTGTCCATAGAAGTTGTCCATTGACTTTGTTACCACAATAATAAAACATGAAAAATCATATCAGTACATTTTTTATACATAGAGAAAAGCATGTAGCTTGTAAGAGAACTTTTTAAACATGTCACATGCTTAATTATAGTTAAGATAATTCTTGAATACATGTACGTAGCATTTAATGTTTGCTGGTACGAACAGTTACTCATGTTAAATGCGACTAGATATTGACTTTATTTTGAAATCACATCTGGATACAAGACAGATGTCATTCGTACATCAAGTTTGTCATCCTCAAGACCATGATAAGCCTTCTTTGCCTGATTAATGCACAGAGAGACACCTAAGAGTTGTGGCACTTTAAACTGAAAAATATACATTGCTGTTGACAGTAATGGTTACCACAGTGAGATTCAATGTTTGTAAAGAAGCAAACTACAGCAAGTGTCAAAATACTGTCTTGACAAAATATAAAAAATTCCTATATAGATTATGTCTTGATTTTTTAAATGCTAGCGTTAAAGATTGAAAACGTTTTTAAATATTGATCAAAACAATGATGTCTTGCAAGAATCAAACTGTCCAAAGGAAAGTAAATAACACAAATCTTACAAATCCAGTTTGCTTTGTGTCTTATGGTTAATAGCCATTTTGCAGAGTTTTGTGTCGCATGTCAATGGCCATATATGGGACAAGTCACAAGACTATTAGCCGTATTTTAAAAAATTTCTTTTTTCAGTTTCCACTTTCTCTTTGTTAAAATTTTTGCATAAAAATTGTACCTTTTGTTTCATGTCCAGAAATATATGTAACAGATAACTTATATGTATAATCTTTTTGTACTTTGTATCGAGTTTCATTGCCATTTCGCTGGTGTTGTATATTAAGTAAATGTGTTGCACTTTTCCTGTTGGTGCTACACAAAATGTAAAGGTGGTTTCTTCTGAAAAAAATGCCCCGATAACATTTTATGTTGATATATTGGACCAGAACTAACTATTGATCCCTCTCCTTCCTGCAATGAAAGAGAAAATACAAATTAATTGGTTACTACTAATATGAAAACCAGCTGCATACCAACTGTGAAGATAATATCAAGTATGTTACTTCTGAGAAACAAACACTTTATAGCACATAGGACAGGATAAATGGTCCCTTAAAACATATTTTAATAATGCATATGTGGATTCTGTCAGATAGAAAAGGTACAAATGAACAACGTACACGTTATAGTACATACACACATATTTTAACAGAATATATATTGTCGAGATTGAATAATAGCATGTATAGTCAACGGGATGATAAAAGTTGGAAACATATGGGTTTCCGCTCTATATGGCATCCAGATGGAATATTTAATTGTGACATGTCTAACACTAATCCACCAGTTTTCCAGGAATTTACTTAAGAACAATTTCTACAAAAGTTGTGCCTCTGCAATCTCTCTACCAATATCCAATACCTATAGCATATGTAAGAGATATTTTACTTAATTCTCCTCAAATACTTCCAGTGTGAACAAAAATGTGGTAGGAGTGTTTCACATTGCATGTACAATGAATTTTCTACCAAGATTGGGCTTCTAAAGACAACTCTTACAACTGTGTGGCTGTCATAAAGATCGAATGGAGAATATAATTCAAATCACGTTACCAAGAATATGCTATTATTTGTCTTTTAGACTAAAGTAAGACAATGAGTGGTAGGAGGTCTAATTGGCCTCTTATTATGTCACAATACAGCAAATTCATAGTTAAACTGCTATGAAAGCATAAGAGTACTTTTATCTCCAAGGGCATTATTGATTTTAAGCAAAATTTACAGCCCAGTTATAGTCAGTACATTTTACATACATAATTGATATCGCTAATCAAATATACTGTTTAGAATTATGTTTAAAAATGCTAAATGAATATGATCTGGAAAATCTAATATAAAATATTCATCCTCATTTAAAAGAAAGTAATTCACTAATTTTATGTTAACCTGTTTGATTGCAATTGTATTTTTGGAATTAGTTTATATAAAGGTTATAAAAAAAACAACCGAAAACCTAGCTATCAAATTAAAAGAAACTATTAAATCAATTGATTCAAATATCATAACATGGAAAATATACCATCACATGTTGTATGACTGCTGCTGCAGATATTTGTAGTGTCTTCTTTTCTGTTATCAAAACAAAAATGTCTTTGGAAACAAAAATATTATCTTTTATCTCCCACTTATGTTTGGGCTCCATTGTGCCCTACAGTCTCACTTCCCTGAGGACGAAGTTTCGGAAAGGACAAGACAACTGATATCAGTTTGCCTTTATGAGAGACCCTATTACTGGACTCTAGGACATGAAGGCTATCATATTTTAGCACTATCAGTATCAGTTTGTTGGAATCCAATTGACTGTAATTGCTACAAAGACAAATGTGATGCTATGTGATTCTGCAGTTGTTTCTGTGTAACTGTGCTGGTCACTTGGGTGTAGACTTTTCAGACATTTTTGAGAACAAATCTTCTTATCACAATTAAGCAAAAATATTTGGGGAAGAAAACTAAACTATAAATACATGTATATGTTTTGATATGTAAGTGACGCAATTAAATGTTCATGCCATTACAGCCTCCTTGCATTTAGTTTACACGTTTTTTAACATTTTGTACCTTTGAACTTGCTATTTTAAAATTCCAAGTCCACAAAATTCACAAGATTCTATCTACATCATTATTGACAGCATGTTTGTTTAACTGTACATGGGAATGTGTGTATGTGTGCATGCATGTATGTATGTACTTTCGTCCAGTAAAGGAAGTTGCAGTAGCTCAGTTGACAGGGAATCATACTCTTAATCCTAATATTCACACTTTGAAACTTACACAGACCGGAACTGGGCCGACTGCTTTGATGTGTGCTTGGGAAAAGTATTTCTCTCGCATTTCCTTGGCATGATATAGCCAATAAAGTGTTTACAAAACCAACAAAAACAAGAATAAAATCATCCACTAACATCTGGCTTCTAGGGGTCGATAATATAGTAGCTACTGAAGCAGACTTTAAGAATAGTTACTTAAAATCACAATGAAAGCAATATTTTCCTCTGGATTTTATCAACTCATTATGCTACCTACTTTGATATCATAGAAAAGAAAGTTCTTTTATGCCGTGTCTTATCACTGTGACCAGCATTTTATTGTCAAGATCACTTATATCTGTATTTATTTTCTGCTTGATAATTCTTGTTCACAATGGCTTCTAGAAACTACTTTTCTAAACGATTTACTGTTTCAGCTATTATTCTCTGGCCCATGTAAAGTAAGAAATGGTTACATTGTTTGATTAATTTGTTGCACCAGCATCAATTGCCAGTTGAGTGTTATGCCATACTTTTATTTTCATTTCATTATAATTAATACACTGCATAGAAAACGGACCATCTTCGTTCTACATTCAGAGTGATATTCCATTCAAAAGGAAGTGGTTAACGTTTTGAGGCAGCAAGGTTCCAACACTGACTCTGTTCAACACTGACCCATGGGAATTAATTAGTGAAGATAGATTTGATATGCAGTTGTTTTACTTCACTTTTTAGTGCAAGTGTCCTATAGCCCATCTTAATTACAGTCAATTAGTGCTATCTTATCTGTGTTAGTGAACATATTTGCTGGTCCTGGTTGTCCAATGGGACATCAATCTCTGTTAATTATCAGAGCATCTGCCTTAGTTACATGGTCTTCAAGTATCAGAGCTTATAGTTCTGAGTCAGTGATAGCTTAGGGAAGATGGAAATAAAGGTGTAAATATAATTTATAATTTCATGTGAATGTCTCCCCTACACCTGTAAAAGTGCACATTACTTAACAGAATGGAACTAGCAGTTTAATAAAAGCATTCAAGGAAAAAAGGAGAAAAAAAATCTTATATTCAAAACGATGTTGCTTGACTTTTTTCTGGTAAGTACGTCAAGCATAACCATTTACATCTAGAATGTGTCTATTCTAAAATGATTATTAGAAGTATTTTTAAGCTGCAAACATTCTGCCAGCAATATTTGTGTACCCACTCCTCTCTCTTTCTTTCTCTCTTACTGACATATACTGAGCCTTCAGTTTTTAAAAAATAGGTAAAAGTAGTACTCAAAAGCTATGCTGCTGTAGCTATTATTTTTCCAAAGCCCTTGTTAACTATATGACCCTTTCTGCATCAGTCTGCTCTCAGCATCCTCACTTATGCAGCACAGAACTATTTCTTATTAATAAACGATTATATTATGTAGTAATTTTGATTGGTTTGGTTTTTTAAATCACATTTTTTCCCCACAAACAGTGCTAATGTCATAAACTTCTGGAAAAAAACCTGGCTTAGATAGAGTCTTGTCACTTCTGTAGAGAAATCATTGATCACCTCTCTATTAAAATGTATTTATTGTGTAAAAATTATATGAAACTATATAACAAGAAATTCAATCTGATGCCACTGTATAAATATTTAAATTTGTGGTTTACATATGTGATGCATATAAAATTTTGAACAGAAATCTTCTAATCTAGCAATTTAGGTTTTGGTTAATGTATTATGGTTCACCAGTTAAGGAATTTAATAACTGATGCAGCCCTAGTGTGTATTATGCATGCATGCAAATGTCACTCTAATAGTATCTAAAAAAAAGATACACATACATAGCCATAAATTGTTTTAAAAAGTTTATATAGATAGCTTACACTTGCTTATGAATAATGTGAAGGATGCCCCCACTGTAGGGATTGGTTATGGGGGATTGAGGTGGGGTGCTCCCAATATTTTATTTAAATTATTGCAGAAGTCCCACCCAGGCTCGATTTTGGTTGGAAGTTGAATTAGTGAAGTTAGATGTACAGCTCCGAGCCCCCAGGCAGCAATGCCGACGGTTAAATGATTAAATATACAAAAAGGGTGAAATTGAATGAATAATAATTTAATAACAATTCAATAGTCAAATGTTTCAAATTTCCCACGTAGACTCCTACCGCTCGACCCTTCAATAGCCTATTGCATCACTTGATTCGTAGTGTGAGAGCTTTCCACCTGTCCTTGTATTCTACTCATCTGTGTATTCTTCTCTCCTATCTCCTAATTCCTTCTCTTCCTCCCCGACTTCCTCCATATTCCTTCTCCTCCTTCTCCTCGACTTCTCTGCACTCCTTCTCCTCCTCCTCTATTTCCTTCTCCTCCAGACTACTTTTCCTCCTACTACACCTTCCATCCACCTTCTCTCCGCCGACTCCACTTTTGTCGACTCCGACTGCTCTGCCAGTCTCACTTCCGTCTGCCCACTTAGAGACTCGGGACTCAACTGAACCGGAAGTTCTGTCCCCTAAAAAACTTTTCTTCTCTTAGAATCTGTTTCTAAGTTTTACCGCCAAATTACGAGCGGCTCAACGGAGTAACCATACTTCTTATAAATCTGTCTACGGGTCTACTAACTATTTTGCTGAGAGTTTGAAGTTATAATTCAGATCTAAGTTGTAATCACACCCTCTATCTTAATTCCGATTGGATGTCGCTGTGGACTGATCCAATCAACTTAGCGGACAATGCTGTCTGTCCACGTGGGGACGGATGAGAACACGCCCCGTTCACCCAGCGGGATTCCTTTGATCTCTGAACAAATAATTAACACCTGGGTGTGAATACTACAAGCCTTTGTCTAGCTGGTACTAACTATAGCCTGGCTGGCGGTCACGGTAACATTGCATAAGAGATTAACACTAGCCTGCGGCAATGTTTAGACATCAAACGCTGTAATAATAACCTAATTTATACACTTCTTGATGGCTGGGCTGAGCAAACGTGACAAATAATACAGAATTCATGGAATGTATGCTGAGTGAAGTATTCTGTATACTGAATACAAATAAAAATTTAAAACATGAAACATGAAAATCGGTGCCACTGCCACACACTGTTAGTCTTGGTGTTAAGATCTCCATATTTTCTAAGGAATACTATTTCTTGCATCCTTTAAACAGTTTTGTACATCTGTACCTTAATATAGTAATCCTTCTGTTCATCAAGTAATTACAAGTCCAAAATTCAACAAACTGAGACTGCATTTGGCAAAATGTATAAATTTTAACAATAGTGACCATTTTTCCCAAGACAATCAATCTGGTTTTAATTTAAAACTTTTTAAATGTTAGAAAATCCTCCCAAGTTTTATAAGAAAAAAAACCATGTTGAATATGTGTGTACTATGAGGAATCACTAGCCAAGATAATACCCAAATATTTGTAATGAGCAACCTCTTGTATATTGGTTTCACATATGTATACATACTGGATGGTTTGGGTGCCCTTTTTATATTAGCATTAATTCAGTCTTATTTGTATTAAATGTAACCAGCCAGGTCCGGAACCATTCCTGTATCTTTACAAATTAACTGAGTTTAAAATTTCAAAATAGTTATTTTCTTTCAAACAGGAAAGATAAAATTTTCAATTAAAATCTATTAAAATGAAATAGTTAAGATTCCTTTAGAATAATCTGCTTAAGCCATGTCTCAGCAAATATCATTACATCAGACTTTTTCACATTTCCCAGTATAAATTTTTTTTTATACTTTCAACACATTATTGACTATATCACGCTGAAAAAATTGGAGCTAAGTGCTTTTCCCTATGAAACACCGAGACAGATGATCCAGGCTTGCATAGGCAGGTATCAAACCCACAAAACTTGGATTACGAGTCCTACACTCTTCCAACTAAGCTCACTCAGTGTATCAAATCAATTGTATGTCATAAACACTGAACATTAAAGTACACAATATCGTAATGATTTCAACATGTTTCCAGACTGGGTTTAGGTTATATCCATAGTTACAAAGTAGGATACTAATAAACAGTACATTAAAATGACAACAAAAACATTTCTAGTAAAGAAAACTATATAGCTGGCCCATGTAAAAATAACTTTATGCATCAAATCATATAACTAAATAAATGGCAGTTAACAGTTGGAATTACACTGTACTGATAACATAATATACTTCTAAATTGTATCAAATAACTAATATGTATATAATGAAAGAATTGTAAACATTATCCTAACATGGGGATCTCAATACGTGTATAATCCAATCTAAAACGTTGCATTAGGAAATGTCAAATAGTTTTGTGTATCAGTGAAAGCTGATCTGCGCAAATGTGCCAAGAATTCTAACAGGACAATTTGGGAAAGCAGGAATATTATTAATGTTGAAAAAATACAAATTATATCATGTCAGTGTTTTTTTTATGCCACCTCTGTGATAGCAGAAAGGGCCATTTTATTTTGTTCATATCCATCATAACATTTCTCTGTCCTTATATCTGTACATCTGTATGCCCATTCCAAATCCATTATAGCACAATGGCAAAATAAAAATATTCCACAGAGAATCATACATTTATATGCACTTTATCATGGTTATAAGTAAATAAACTCTTAGATCACCTAGATATTACAGCAGCCTTTCAACTGCTTATATACCTTTTTGGGGGACGTTGAACTTTTGATTGCAAAAATTCTTACCTCTGTTAGCAATCCCCTCCTGACATTTCCTAAGATTTTCACATAAGTTACCTACTTATTCTTAAATAAATTAAAACTCAAGGCTAGCAGTAAATTGCCTGAAAAAATTCTCAAGAGAGTTGTTTATTATTATTATTATTATTATTATTATTATTACTATTATGTGCAGCAAATTGTTTTCCAGTAGTAACAACATGGACACTTCTAAGCCATCATGGTAGACAATGATAATCTGTTCCAATATATCAAGATACTTAAATCTGTAGGATGGAGCAAAGGTATTAGTTTATTATAGATTAAAGATGAAGAGCATAGACCATACTGTTAATGGAATCGTCTGACTGCAGTTCATACAGTCCCTGCTGAGTAATTTGGTAATTTCGGGTCCATACCATGGGCGCCCAAACATATGGGCAAGGAGGGTCACTTCCCCCCTCCCCCGACAACCGATTTCACCTCTGAACATGACTTAGCCTACATCTGTAAAACTTAATAGCTGACCACTACATGTTTTCCCACCACCCAAAAATAATTCCGTGGGTGCTCTGGTTCATACTTGCTTACTAAGTTGGTGAAGGTGGTACAAGACAGGTGCACAGCAGGTGTTTAGCAACCAATAGGGCCTTTATAAATTCTTTATTATCTGATAAACCTATTTTAACAGGAGAGAGAGAGAGAGAGAGAGAGAGAGAGAGAGAGAGAGAGAGAGAGAGAGAGAGAGAGAATAAAGTAATGTTGTCTGATTTGAAGGAAAAAATACATTACATCACTATGTTACTGCTTTCCCCAAGTTCATATAGTGAACTAACTAGTTATCTACATGTTAGGGTCAGGATTATGTGATTATTCCAATTTCATGTTGTTTTTATTCGCTTTACCCTCTATTCAATAGCATAAATGGCCAATTGCTTATGTCCATTAGTATGTGTCTTTGTCATTATATGTGTTTTGTGGATGTCCATCCTGAATTCATTTTAGCACAATGGCAAGAAGCTAAAACAGCTACAATCATATAATTTTGAACATGTAATAATGTTATAAATGAAAACATTGATTATAGTTTTAGAATATTATGTAATTCTTCAACGATGTTTTTCACATACTAGTTCAACCTTTTGGACTTGGATTTTTAACTTTTTGACTTGGGACCTTTTGGATGAAAACCTTGTTAGCACAATTGGCAAAAGAACTTGATGATTGTTAAATATTATCACATAATTTACTTATTCTTAAATACATCATCTCCTTGTTGGCATTAAATATGTATGATAAAAATAGCTAAACTAGAAACTACTACTATTATTATTATTATTATTATTATTATTATTGGAATTATTATTATTGCAATTATTATTATTATTATTATTATTATTATTATTATTATTATTATTATTATTATTATTATAGAGTTCATAAATGTGTAATAAATAAATATTTCGGCAGCAAGTTCATAAACATTTCGAAGCTCTCTTTGTCTGTTAGTTTTGATGATATTATATTACACTCTTTTGATGCAATAACTGTCCAAGCAATTATATAGTTCATAATTTATGTTTCATTCCTAAAGCATAGGAATTATATTAGGAAATGTAAATCCATGGAATGGAACAAGTGTTTTAGTTATCTAAAGATAAAATATAAAGAGTGTACGCAGAGTTGTTATTCTAAACATTATACCCCTATTAAAAGCAGTTTCAATGAAGTAATTTATTTGTATGTAGTAGCATTTTACAGCACCCAAGAACAGTTATATGGTAATTTGCAGAAATGGTTAAGTACTGACCAGGTTTCGCACTATGGACAAGTACCTGCCCGGGTGGGTTTTAAGATAAAAATTTGATATTACTGGGTTGGTCCCCCCACCCGTGCAGTAATAAAATATTAAAACTAAATAACAAAAATAATTTTATGATTGACGAAAAGAGGGGAGTGAGAGGAGATGTGTGGTGAAACTTGATAAAATGTGAATGAAGAAAATTGATCCTGCCGGGTACCTGACAAAATTTTCCTACCTGTCCCTCTCTAGAAATTTGTTACACGGGAGTAAAGATTTTAGGACACAGCATCAAACGTAGCGCTACTTGACACAGAACATGTGGGCTTATGTATGATATCTTGTACATTGTCTGTCCATCTGTTAACTCTAGTTTGTTATTACTACTTCTCTTAATCTACTCAGAATACTGCCATGAAAGTTTACACACACAATCACCCCATAGTCTAATTGGTCCCCCCTCAAAAAAAACGGTGCTGGGTGGACATCCAGTATGGCATCCAGAAGGGTCTTTTTGAAATCTTGTTATTGCTACTTCTTCTGAATGGATGATCCTATCAGTATGAAGTTTCCACTGAAAGTATTCTTATGATGTCCAGTTGGTTCTAAGGAAAATGGCGCTGATCTGATGTCCAATATGGCTGCCACAGCAGTATCTTAAAAATCGTGTTATGGCTGCTCCTTTTGAATGGAAACATATATTGCCATGGGAGTTTTACCAGAAGACTTCTTATGATGTTGAGCTGATTTTAGTTGACTACAGTGGCAATCATGAAAATCCTATCACTTCTTCTGAATGAATGGTCACATCAGCATAGGGTTTTCACTGAAACACTATGAAGTCTAGTTGGTTGTAAAATGAAAATGGTGCAAATCTGACTTCCTATATGGTCAGCACAATGGCTGTCTTGAAAATCATGTTATCTCTATTGTATTTTCACCACAAGACTTCATATGATTTCATATTCGTTCAAATTGGAAATGGTGCCGATATGATATCCAGTATGGCCACCATGGCAGCCATCTTGAAAATCAAAAAGTCATATCAACATGGGATTTCTATCACAAGACTTCTCATGATGTCTTGTTGGTCCTAAATGATAATTATGCCAGTCTGTCTTCCAGTATGTCCAACATCGCAGTTAAATTAAAAATTATGTTATTGCTGTAGAATATCAGAGATGGTTTCAACATTCAGCAGTTACAAATAAGAAATGATCTTATCTTGAATTCCTGGCCAAAATTGTCAGCATAAAGGTGTTATTGCCTTTGAGATAATTTTGTTCCATTATATTTGCACATGTGTTTACCTTTCAAAAATAATACTTTTTAGAAGGACCGCTCCGGTGGCCTAGTGGTTAGGGCATCTGCCTCGGATGCGGGAGGTTTAGGGTTCGAACCCCGGCTGAGTCATACCAAAGACTTATAAAAATGGTACTAACAGCTGCCTCGCTAGGCGCTCAGCATTAAGAGGTTAGTGTTAGGACTGGTCAGCCTGGTGTCAGGATAATGTGATTGAGTGGGATGCGGCATGCTGCCCCAGTGCTTGGCAGCACTATAAACTGCCAAACTGCAGATATCGTAGCGATATGACTGAAAATGTTTTTAAAGCTACGTTAAAATCAATATCACACACACACACACACACACACACACACACACACAGACAGACAGACAGACACTTTTTAGAAGAAAATATTTTAGCAAGATTAGTCAAAAAAATCTTTTTAAAAAAATGATTTTGAAGTCTTTTTCACATAATGTATTCTTAAATAAACGTGTTGCTTTGCTGGATTTCAACTGTCTGACAAAGAAAGAGTAAAATGAGATTATTATTATTATTATTATTATTATTATTATTAGCACTAGTTGTAGTAATTTAAGTAGTAGACATATTATACCATTTATTGTTTGCAAGAAAGTTTTCCAACAACAATAGAGTCTTTTCACATTGTTTTGCACATGCACTGATGCATCAAGGTCCCATGTTATTGTATCAGCTTTTGTGAGACAAGCAATTGCGGGGGCAGTCAAGTCTCTCTTACTACGCACATTGGTAAACAGGTCTCATCAAAACTATGGTATCATATATTTTTCAGGTTGAATAAATTGGGTGGGCGCAATCATTGTACAGTGTATGGATGTAAACATTGAAAGAATTCAATTAATAACACTTGTGGATTTTATAAATTTCCCAAACAGTCAAATCTTAATTCACATTGGCCTCATGTCTCAGGTCGTAATGATCTGATATTGAAAATGTCAATTTTTACATGCAAATGTGTGACTGTCACTTTGTAAATAGAAAACCATATTAAGAACGTATAGATTATGTGCCAAGTGTCAAATTACCCCAGATACATTTATGTTTTGGGAAAAAGCGAAAAACTCAAACAAGCAAAATATATTGCATGACCAATACATAATATTATTATAAGCTTTTTTGCAGTCAATTAGCTTATCTTAAAAACTACATTTAAGATGTTTAGCGTTTATTTTTTAAGCTGTGTTTTTTCACTGCATATCCTTGTGTTCTTGTCTACAATATATACATTTTCATAGGACATTGTGCAATATTGTTTGTGAGGATTAAAGGAAAATTTAAGAGTTTTTAATGATACATGGTTATTTTATAGCTTGGCAATATTAATGAAGTCTAAAATGTAGTTCAGCTAAATTGCCAAAAATTAATGGAGTACATTAGTTGGTTAAAACATTGTATGCTTGGAAATATGTTATTCACTGACTTATAACTTAAGTTAGTTTATCAGAAAAAACAGAGCCACTTTAATAACTAAAACATGTTTTTACCATGTGTGTATTTATGCTAAAAAGCCAGTGACTTTGGCAAAATCAGATTATTAATGACCATGATTTATCTTGTTTCTATAACACTGCTATATGTGCCATTGTATGGGCCAAAACAGATATCTGTCTCATGTTGCAACCTTATTTTTTTCTTTGAATGACACAAACATTCAGTTTTGGTACAAATGAAATAAATATGAACATTTAATCATTTTTCTTTCCCTCATTACCTTCACTTACTGAACCTGAAACAGTTACCTGTTTACGGCCCTCACATAAATAACATTGTTAAAAGCTGTTTGTGTAAAATACATTTACAACAAAAAAGTAAACTTAATAAAACGAAAATTCTTCTTTTAATATTGCCCTTAATCGACATCATTTTCATGGTACTATATTCATATATATATATATATATATATATATATATATATATAT
>JAECUM010018228.1:0-56845 GCA_016617855.1 Megalonaias nervosa
GATAACACGTCCCAGTGTTTGGCTAAATGAGGAGGCAGTCCTTTCCTTTTCTTTCCTTTGGGTGTAAAAGACGGATGGTTTCTGGTGGGTGGGGTGACATCTTTGTTTTCTCAGGGGCACACACACTGACGTCGATGACTTGGCACACGCCCTTTTATCGTATTTTTGGGAGTTTGTCGAAGGGTTTGTAACCAGTATCTTTGACGAACTCTTTGACTATTGCTTCGTCAAAAATGTGACGCCTTTTGTTTTCCTATATCGCCAAACAGTCCTCCCCTTTAGGTTGCTCCTCTTTTACTTCGGACGATGGGGTCTTTTCTGGGGTAGACGTCTTGGCAAAGCTTTTCTTTGGATGCCGGGTCAAACGACGAGACTGTCCTTTTCTTTTTGGACAGGAGAACGACGATGGTTGTGGTGTGCACGTCTTTTAGGTGAGATCTTTTGGCGTTCAGGAGCACAAAAACACTGACACCCATCGTTTTCCCCGGGTCTTTTTATAGTGGAATGCGTCGCCACTGGTTGTCTCTTTGTCGTATCAACTTGATCACAGGCATCATGCGTCGTGGAGGTGTTCGCAATGACCTAAATCAGGTCTTGCTTGGATAAATCCAATAGACTCCTTATCATGCCCGATCTCTCTTGGACTTTGATTTTGGGGGGCAGGTACTTTGTTAGCAGTTGCCTCAGCAACTAAAGAGGTGGAAGGTGTCACCCATGGAGGAGAGGTTCCTGGAGACACGAGTTTCCATTTCTTCGTCAAATGGGGAGAACGGGTGTCAAATTGGGTTTGCCTGGCATCACTAGCAACGGGGAAGTGGAAGATCCTGAGGCTACTGGAGACGAGCTCATTGTCGCTGCAGATCGTGGATTGGGAATGTTATGTTACACATGGACTGTAATGCCTCTCTTTCGGATAGAAGATGTTTTCTGGTGTCTTTTCTGAGGGCTTTTCTTTTTCTGGGGACTTTTCTTTTCTTAGTCTGTGACCTAGTCTTGACACCACTGATCTTTTTCTTCTGGGTACGTTTGGGTCGGGGAGAGGCTTTTTTCTTCGGGATGACTTTTGGGGCATCGGGATCCCATTTTAAGAGGGAGCGAATGATGACACCTCCAAGAGAACGCTACATCTAGGTTTCAAAATGATTTGCTTTTTGGTTGGAGTGTCGATGCGAGGATCTACCAGTTACGTCAAGGCTACTTTGTTTCTCTCAAAAAAGTGTTTGTTTTGATGTGGATTGTGAATGATGACTTGCAATAATTGACGTGCTGTTACCGTAAACTATCGTATGACTTCTTGAGACTGGCTTATAAGACACGAGTACGTATATGTGGAAATTTGTTCGCGACTCATGCTGTACAAGGCACGAATCAATTTGAAGGGAAGTAGAAGCTGAAGGGACAGCATGTTGACGATGTGTGAGACAGACCAAAAGTGTCCGAGGTTTTTATAGATTTGTTTTAAGTCGACAGGGACGTATATACGACAGGCCCTCCGTCTTGGCACCATTGGTGATACAAATGGGTACGAAATCGCAAATAAATAATCGGGGGTACAGAGTTTTAAATGCACGAGTAATAGGCGTGAGGGGTTTCAATGGCATCGTCGTACCCATGTGTCAGCAAGGAGTTCCTAAGTGTTTGGCTGACACTTGCACTAGCAATTTATCTCTAGGGCTATTAAAAGCAGACCACATAATGAGCATTGAGACTGATGGTGCGATGGCCTTTACATTGTTGTAGCAAATTTTGGGTGATGCAAATGACACTGGCATTACGATGAAGCCCTTTGCGCGTAAACCACAGTTTAATTTCTTCTTCGTCTTCTCATAAGATGTGTCGAAGATGACCAGATGAGTTTGACTGGGGTCAGTCGTGTTCGCCAGGAGTGCCTTCCACAAACACAATGGAATCGCCTTGACTTTCTCGCAGGCGGCTGTACGCCGATTGCCACTCTTTGCAACACCACACGATACGTTGAGGTGGTCGATCGATCAAATGATGTTTATGTTCGATCAAATATTTTACAAATACGATTTTGCCTCAACCGCTGGGTCCAGCAATTAACATGTTAAAGGGATGGCGAAGCTACAAGGCCTCCCAACTAGCACGACCTAAGTTTTCGTTGATGCCTTTGAAAGTGGAGGAAGAGGGAGCAGAGACAGCACAGGTAGCCATAGTGCAGGGAATGTCTCTTTTGACACGAAGACAGACAAGAGAATAGTTTTTATACTTTTTTCAGGACACGTGTATGTCAAAACATTTTTAAAATTGAACATGAAAGATAAAAATACATAAAAGCCGAATTGTTAAGTACATCGATAAAATGCACATCAAAACGATCAAAGTGGAATATAAACAAGTCACTGTACAACATTTTTGGTGACGAAGGTTTGGTGTCCTAGGGACAGTTTGTTATGTTCTTAGAATCTCTACACTTGGCAGAATCACACAGGGGTCCTCCCGGAATGTCCATGTGGTTTTCCTCTGTGTCGGGTTCTTCAGGTACTGTGGCTCACACAGGTTTAAAGGTCACTTTTCTCACTGGACTCTTTAAGTTCACTTTTGCATTGAATGCATAACACAAATCTTGATCAATGTAAACCGGTTCTTTTATCCAAGCCTCGAAACCAAGACTTTTCCAGTCACGTACATCTTTCCAGTGAGATTGTAAGCAAGAAGCTATGCACACATCTTCGTAAGCATCCTGAGTGGCTGAACTTTCACGAAGAAACTTTTCTTCTTAGAGTGGTCGAGAAGTTTGCAGATGAAAGCGCAAGGCTTTTAACAGAATGAGTTTCTCGTGTAAATTTAAAAGAAACACAATCATGTTTTATGTGGTACCTCACAGTACAGATTGTACAGAGCCCACAAAGGAATCGGCTGGTAAACGAAATCCCAAAAAGGAAGTCACTAAGACTCACACCACACGACGACGCAAATTCATTGGATACAGTTCTCGTACAAAGTGTTGTTATTCTGCCACAGTCTGAAATACTGTCATTGAGTCACTTCCACGGCAATTGTTGTATTACTAATGATATAAGTCGTGGCGTATCCAAATTGTTTAGACACTAACTCACACACCACACGTCGCACAGACGTTTCCTCTTGAACCAAGATAACTTCGTGTAAAAGATTTTGGTAACTTTCTAATTCTTCCTCTGGAATTCGGTTTAGTATGGCTAGCCTGTAAGACGTAGGATGAGTAGCAACCAAAGTCTTCTGTTCATCGGTCAGTTGAAAAATGTCTGACCACTGGAACGCTTTCAAATGAATAAGTCCTATTATAGCATTCAGGTACCAGAGGTTCCAACATCGGTGACGTAACAGATGCAATTGGTCTTTGCTTTGGACTTGCATTTTGACAAACTCTCGGTAAATGCGTTCTCTCAACTCCACAGGCTAACCACAAATGTTCTCTTGTAAAGTATCCCATAAGAGATTACTGATATCGTCCCACTAAAGGTAGGTAGTGACAGTGCTGAGTCTATCGAGCATGTTCCAGGTAAGCGGAATCTTTCTGTTCCCACTGGTGAAGTGACACATTGCGACTGAAGCACTTGACTTTATCACCTTCATCCAAGTAAATAAATCCGGCTCTGGCTAATTCATCGGGGGTAGGGTCCTGCTAGATATTAAGGCCATTTTCCTTGGAAGGTTTGGAATCGACTTTGAAAGTCGCACTATTTAGATAAACGCGCAGGGAACGAATATTCTTCTTTTACAGGCTCATTTCGATGAGGGTACGGCTCAGGCGTGGATGACATCCGTAGGGTGGTAGTCGCATGATTTCACGTAGAGGATGACTTTGACCATGAAAACCAGTAAAGAGACCACGATAAAAAGTGGCATCGATTTCGCATCCTCCAGGTTTGACACGCACACCATCACATTCCATGGTTGATATCGTAGTAGTAGTAATCATAGCAAAGTTCCCATGATGTAGTACTAAATTGCTGAGGTCATAGCGTACGGCATCCCTGCAATTGCTTTCCATTTGAAAATCACTGAACTTGAATGGTGTCTGTTTGTTAGGATTCATCTTTCTCGCTTGGTGTCTGTAGTCATAGTGAACTATAGGTCTTGGACGTTTTTCCTGTTTACACTAGTCGTAATGAAGTCTCGAGCTTGTAAATCTTTCCTTTTTATACCTAATTTTGGAAGTCTTCCTTTTGTTCTTCCTGGACAACGGTACTGTCTTCTCGAAGGTCCCGTCATAAATATATCGTAGTGTGATGGGTTGAAAGGCCATAGAAAGGAAAGGACAGTACGAAAACCACCGAGTTTGTTCTAGAATAGCTGAATATTTATAGATACATCGATCCATACGCAACCTCAGACCACAACTGAAACACTCTACTTTTTATCCCAATCCAGTCTCATGTCCCGAGGAGACCAATCCTGTTCTAGCTAAAACTTTCGAAGTAGGTAATCCTTCCCTATCCTTGGGCCATTTTTTAAATCTTTCCAATCGACTGGTACAATCACAATAGTCAGGCAAGAAGACAGGAAGATTGTATTGTTTGAACTTGGAGTTCTCAGCGGTTCCCTCGATGATTCTTGCTGTGTAGAAGTCATCCTTCATGTTGGTGGCTATCGTCTTGGAACCATTTTTTTTTAGACCAGTACGGCAAGGTGAAGTAGTTGGGAAATCGCACTCGCTTCTGGTACACGATTTGATACACTTTTCTAAAGTCCGACCGACGATTTTGTGTGTGGCTAAACGTACAATCTTGTGAAATTGGTATGTCGTCGCTTTAAAATCTTGATCATATCCAGACTGCAACGCTTCTTTCAATACCCCAACCTTCACTACTTGACTGGTGTGATAACTGAGAGTCAATCCTTTCACTTTACTCTTGGTGTGCACTTCTCCTTGGGGGTTACGGTATTCTTATCCGCAATTTTTGGGACCGCTGATAGCAAAGCTTAGAATCTTGTCGGTGCTCGTCCGTCTAGGATCCTAAGCGGTCTCCATCAATGTGAGGGTGCCAGTGACCCAGGCGATCGATGTAGATGCAACTGTTGGTGTCAAAATACAGTACACGATCTCATAACAGTTCTAAAGCTTCGTACAATTTTAAGCGAGAATGGGCTATCACGTAGGCCGCAATGATGACATTTCCAAATTCGTCTGCTTGTACAAAATCCAGTTCTTCTTCGGAATTGACTAGGATCAAGTCTTCACGAAGAACGTCCACGTTTTTCATGTATTTGGTTTTGTCGTGAATCATCTGGAAGTAGCGGGAAGGACCGGAAAAATACTTCGTCTTGGGTAAACACGGTCATAGTGCCATTTTGCCCCACAAGCAATTTTAACATCACTTTAGCAAACGATCGTCGACCTTTGTTTTTCTCCACGTCGGAACTAAAATACTTTAACATTTCTTCCTGAAAGTCGAAGGAGTCCGAGGCGTGAGAGTGGTACCAAGCGTAGGAAGCTTCTCGTTGTTCGGTGCGCATGTTGTCGGGGTCGTAGTAGTGATCATCAGGCAAATGGGGTAGAACGGCGTGTTGATTGGCTTCGGTATTGAAAAGTGAGGAAAATAGCCGTTGGCTATTTCTGTCATTCCAAACGTTTTAGGAATTGGACTCAAAGGCATGGCCAAGTAATTCATCGAAACTTTAAACTGCACTTGTCCACTTGTATGGAAATGAGTTTGGCTCCGTTCAAAGTCACTTTAAGATGTTTGGTGCTTTGTTCCGTATAGTATTTCAGAAGAAATTGTCCAGCGTATCCCGAGAAATTGTGAGCCATCACCGTGGCATAGCGATGCAATCTCCGTAACGTTCGATGTCCTCTTGGCTCCACGTCTCGTCCATAGGGTCTAAGATCCATTGGGCAAAATAGGCCAGCGTGTTTGGCCCTCGAAAGATTTTTTTCATGTCCTCCAGGAATCTTGCTACAGTTGAGGCAATGTCAAAAGATTGGTTCTTGGATGCATTTCTCGCATGCAGCTCGATCAGCCACTCAGAAATTAGGAATGTTATTGCCGGTCTCTTGCATGCATTCAAAATCTACTTCTGGTCATCTTCCTCTTCCTCCTCTTGGGGTGGTATTTTTGAATGTACCATTCGTGTTCCAAGTCCACGATTTTGGTGACAAATGTGACATCGTTTCTTTCCTGGAAATAGGTGTGCCTTGGTATTATTGCTATGTATAACTTATCCAGGAGTATGGCACAACCAGCAGTTGACAAGCACTCTTCCGCTGTGAACCTTGAGTATTGAGAAGTTGATGGCAACAAGTAGGGCTGACAAAAGTGCGCTGACAAACTGAGCAATGCATTCATTCTTGTCTTCGTCAAGACAGGATTTAGAGGCCATACATCGCTCACATTCTGATCCACAATGCTTGTGTTGCTCTCGATTGTTATAGCCATAGTCACATATCTTACAGTAATAACTGTATCAGAGAAATGCGTTGATACTGGTAATGGCATCGAAATGTTCATCGTGATGATAGACGTGAATGTATTTTCCGTCTTTGAAAATTTCACCTCGAAACAACAGAGGGAAGCGCACTTCTTGAGGGTGTACTTTCAAGGTGTAGCGTGCAGTCAGGACGACTTGCCATTTTTTCATTTGACGAATTCAACAGGGTGTGTCTTTGGATAGGACAGCTTGTCGTTCTTGTTGGCATACGTTCGTCCCACCACGATGAACCTGGCTAAACACGTCTGGTTTAGTTAATTGTTAATTCGGACGAGACTACGCTTGATGCTGCGAAGGTCGTCCACCAATAACACCTTTTTGCGTCCGGTCCCTTTGGGAAGAGAAACGTGGGTCATGTACATTACCGCTTTTCCATCGGTGACGTGAAACTTGTCGTTGGACTGCTGCATGTGTTAAATCTTGTCGATTACTTTGGAAGGTGTCAATTCTGCTAGCCTGCTAAACTCGATCCAAACAGAGAACTTCAGACTGTCGTGATAAATGGAAAGTGTCAAGCGATCGTCTTCGTTGGCTCGACATTGCTGTTTGAGTTTGGGTAAAAAAGAATCCCACAAATCGATGATGAACCCCTCCGCTCGCTCCAGCGGTACGTTGGACTTGAACTCTATAAATTTCACCGTGTACGTGTAGGCCGTGGTACTAAATTTCTAGAGGAGGGTTTATCCATCTGTTGAATGTGGTAGTAGTTTTCAGGGGTTAATGGTGGTGGACTTTGGTTTGGAATGACTCTCTGGGTCTGGATTCTGGTTCACTCATGTCATCTTCATAATCGTTGGCATGAATTTGAGCCAAGACTTCAGCTGCTCACGTTTCTGCCTCTTACTTTCTTCTTCTTTCTTCACGAAATGATGCGATCGTTCATCTTGATTACAAAATGTCAAATGACTACATTTTAAACGCCATGTTCATTATATATATATATATATATATATATATAGAGTATATATATATATATAATATATATATGGCGGCATATATATATATATATATATATATATATATATATATATATATAAATGTAAGGTCAGTGTCTTCCCTCAAAGTATTCATTTCACTCTCAATTCGACTAGAAAGATGGAAGAGCCAACACAGATCGAACGTCTGATCAGAGCTTTGCGAGGCGTCATACGAAGGTTTTCTTCAGAGAAGCCGACGGACTACTCCTACTCGTTTCGAGATAAAAGTCAAGATACGTGCTGTATCTGTCAGAAGAAAAGGCATTGGTCTTCAGAATGTCCACAGCGTTAAAGCAAGACAGGTATTAAGAGAGACAAAGGTCAAGATACCTATTATCAATGTCAAGAGAAAGGACATTGGTCTTCAGACTACCCTTAGAAACAACAGGTGCAGAAGGCAGAGAGGGGTTCCGAACAGAATGAAAAGGTACCATCCGAGAAGGAAGAACCCAGACATGTCCAAAAAGAGAAGAAAAAGAAGAAAGGAAGACGAGAAGAAAGTGAGAAAGAAGACGAGGAAATACCTGTGACAGTGAAGAACTTCAAAAGAAAAGGAGAGAGTGAAAAGATAAAGAAGAAGAAAAATGAAACTTTTTAAAGTGATTTGTTGTGAAATTGGATTGTAAATTTGTACCAGATTATATACGAGAAAGAAAAACGTCTCTTGGTTTTGATTTTTATAATAACGACCTACACTCACGCACTCACACACATCCATCATGAGGAGAAAAGGGATTTTGGGTTTGAATTGATTTTGGTAAAGACTGAGTAGTCTCTTTTGAGAGAGATAAGTGGCCCTGAAAGGGATCGTTCGGTGTTTGTGTTTTGTTTTCTTTTATAAAAAAAAAAAAAAACAACTCAGGAACGGGAAGTAATGAGCTTTAACTGCCTTATCTCTTTTCCGCGGCCGAGGCCTACTTCTGAACCTGCTACTGTGGATGATTTGGTAGAAATCACTAGTATTGGTATCTCAGGCGTTGTAGGTTTGTGGTCGGGGTTGGGCTATTTGGCTGGGGAAGGTCTTTTTTCGCTTGGGTCGTATTAAAGAAGTATGATACATTTGTTTCACACTCCTTAACTCTGCCAAAATGTCTAACAGTACCTTCGCTGTTTGACTTTCACCGTCCTTCTCTCCAAGACCTTGTTTCTACTCTGCTTCTTCATCTTCCTGTCGTTTTTATCTTGCCTCTTCTCTTCTGGAAGTAGGACTTCGTTTGCTTTGGTAGCCATTGCTATGCGATCACTCCTTGTCCCCACAGCCGGTGTACCACAATTCACAGTCTTCGTAGTTTCCGTCATGTTCTAAATCTGCTGCATTCATTCACTGCGCACAGACGCTAGCGCACCTATATAGGAATGTGACGTCACAGACATTTCTATTCGAATTGGAAGACAGACCCCGCACTGTGACTGAATTTTGTAACGCGTGTTACGATTGGTGAAACAACTCAATCCGTTTCGATCCACTCTTCCGCTATAAATAACCGCGGTTCGCTTCATTCCATTCACCTGTTCTCGTTACAAGATGTGGACTAACGTAGAATCGTCTACTCTCATGTCGTCGATGCTGTTTAACCCGGACTGCCCCATGCATGTCAAATCATCATGGGCAATTACCAAGATCACAGAGACGGCTCTTTGGAAACGAAGGCTCTATATGGAGAGACAAGGCTGTCTGAAGCGAGTCTTAACCTACTGTCTGGAGGTCAGAAGAAGGTTGAGGATGAGAAGAAGATCCGTGCGTTGCCCTCTATGTTAACTGAATGGTGTTAACAAAAACCCAAAGGCTCTTTTCAGGGCCACTCCATTGCCTCGAAAAGATATCTATTCTCTCTTGCCTAAAAATTATTTGCTGTATTGTTTTTATTTGACAGATTGATGTTCATCAATCTATGTTTGTGTCCTGTGTCTATGTCTCTATGTCTATGCCTCTATTTGTCCCTAGAGTAACGCCTATTCAGGTCAGCCCCTTGCCACACTGTTCCGCCCGATTGAGGTCAGCTACTTGCAACATTGTTGCCAGTGTCCATTTCCATGACGTCACCTCTCTCCAATTCCTATTGACCCTAGTCATGCCCAATCCCTTGTCGCTCTGTTCAATTCCCCTTGACCCTATACTGGCCCACCTGCTCCATGTTAAATTCCCGTTTGTCCTCAAAGTGCAAACGACCAAAGTTAACGTGCCTACGTGATCCTATTGTACCCCCTCCCCCCCCTTTCACTACTGACGAATGTCACATATATTTTCTATGTCAAGAAGTTCAAATGGGGTCAGCTTACATTACTAATCCAAATTCCAAGAAATCCTTTAATTGAATGAGAAAACATCATATCATTATCAGCAGTTAAATAAATTGCTTCTCTTTGTCTTTTTCAAATTTTGATATATGGTTCTTAATCTTAATAATAAAATGAGTGATGATAAACAAAATTCCACTCGTAGGCCTGAATAAAGATATGTATCATCATATTTACTAACATTCATGACAAAGGCTTAATGTGTTATAAATTTAAATAGAGAGGAATTAGGGATCAACAGTTTGGAGTCTCGAAAGCTGCCCTGAGCGGCAAAGTTTATGAGAACGAATTGATCATCACTGTAATTGCTTCTTGCAGTTCATTGTGATAACTGATACCACATTACTTTATTTTACCAGGTCAGAGTATGATACACGAACTCCATAAAGGTTCCACACCAGAAACCGACGGTACAGTCAATTAATCTGTCTAAACCAGAAACATGTGGCAGTCAGTGAATCTGTCTAAACCAGAAACAGATGGGACAGTCGATGAATCTAGTTGGCCAAATGCAACGGTTTGTCAGATATATATTATGAACTATTTTATATGGTATGTAAAAAAGAGGATAAAGTCAAAACATTTGCGTTCCATCCAATGGCAAAAAGATATTTCACTTTCACAGATTGACTGGGAAAATGGATATAACATTCTGACCCTCATTTGTCCTGCTTACACCAGATATGTTGTGAAATGCCTGGATCTGGGATCTCCCGTTTGCAATATTTCATATACATTTGTGGGTACATGAAAATTAATTTTATTTGTTTGGAATTCTAAAGTGTTATCGAACATTGCTTAAGCCAAGGTTCAGTCCATCTAAATTGTATATGGATAATGCATATACATGGTCACTTGCTGTACTTACCAAATATTCCATAAAACAAATGTAATACAAATCGTTTTCATTTTTTTCACATTAATACGAACGTGTTTGCTCTTATTATATTCAAGCAAACGTATGCATGAGTTGAAATCTGCATATGTGAATTGTTAAATATTCAATCCTTTCAGACATCCATCTTGCACTTTCGCTTATTTTCTGGCCATATTGAGGTGGTATGTCTAACAATAATAAATGTTCAATGACATCATCAATCACTCTCTTTTCAATATATGTAGAAACGCTGTTCACTTGGCAACAATTTTATTTTCAACTTTATAGTCTTCTTAGGTGAGTCATTTATAAGACATGGTCATTTAGTCTAATTATGCTTTCAAAAAGCCTCATTGCGGAATGTTTTCAATTATATTCTGCTTCATTTAAGGTTCAATGTTGCATAAAAATATTAAATAAAACGTATGTTACTGCCTTAACATAAAATGCGATACAGGATCGGGAAAAGATACAATTTATATGACTTTCGTGAGAAATGTATGGATCTTTATTAAAGTCAATGAAATACATGCTCTAGAAATCGTTATACTCGCGCGAGTATCTGATTGTTGAACTGCATAATGAGACAAGCCAAGGGACTAACTACACAATGTGGTATGCCAAGGGACTAGCTACATAATGTGACATGCCATGAGACTAACTTCATAATGTGACATGCCAAGGGACTAACTACACAATGAGATATACTATGGGACTAACAGCACAAGACTGAACATCAAAACAATGTCGAACACCTAAGTGAGGCTGGCTTGAGGTCGATGTTTTCCCTGCTATTTCCAATGACCTCAAGACACAGTTGACTTAAGTGAGTCTGGCTTGAAGTCGAGGTTTCCCCTGCTATTCCAATAATCTCTAGACAAGGTTGTCTTCATTTTGAATGATTTTCTTACATGTAATAAGTTTGCTAAATAAGTTTCAAAGGCGACATCAAAACTCTTTATTAAATCTCCTCTCTCATTTGTATTAGGTCACAAAATTGTGATATGTTATTTTAATCATGTTTGTAGGGCCTTTGTATCTTGCATTTGAATAATTTGTGTGACTGACGTAATTGTCTTGTATTTGAATGTTATCTACTTTTAATTATTCATCGAAAGTTCTACAAATGTACAGATGAGGAACTCCAAGAAAACTTTACACGTATATCTGTTGTCAAGTCAATCGACTTGTAATACAAGGAGCATAGGAAATAATAATAATAATACAGACTATGCAGAAACCAGCACTGTCATTTTTGTCAATAAATTATTCAAGCCGTAGTTCTTTGTCGAATTTATAACACGGAATTCGCCCCCCCCCCCAACCTAACAGTTTGGGACATTTTCTACTCTAGCACAATAAATTCATATGCAGACTGGTGAAATTTAAAGATTTAAGTTATGAAAGACTTGGATCAAAGCCAGTTTTTTTTTGTTTTTTTTTTTTGTTTTGTTTTGTTTATTTTTTCATTTGCGACCATACGTTATTGTTACTAAGCATTACTTAATCTAAATTGAACAACCTCCTTTTGATACGATAGCATGGTGTGGAGAAAACACATGAGGTATAGTATCACTTAGTAAACATATATCAGATCTATGAGGTATAGTATCACGCAGTAAACATATATCAAATCTATGAGGTATAGTATCACGCAGTAAACATATATCAAATCTAGTTTAGGTGTCAGAAAAACTCATTTGAAGACGCTCATTCAGTGTCCAATGTTACTTGAGGAAAACAGTACATATCATGTGACAAAGATATGGTAAGAATGTTATACTGTTTCTATTTCAGTGAGTTTTCTTGTCATCGTACCAAACAATGACGTCAATATTCGAAACAGAATGGGTTACTCCAAACATGTTAAAGATAACCCAGTAAATTCAAAAGCTTTAAAGGGGTGGCACTCCCTTATTGTCAAAGTGATCAGTTCATGCAGTCAATAAAAGTCAATCGTCATACAACGGCTTTTCGGGAAGTTATATACAAGTCAATATTTCATAGTACTTATTTCACCATCTAAGTCGACAGCATGTTTAAATCGTGAACATGTACATTAAGTTGCAATTGATACCTTCATGCCCAGGGCTTCGAATCCAATTTTGTATCAAATGACAGTAATTGATGATGAAACCAAGTCTACATAACTGAATTAACTTGTTCAATCTTGAAAACAGCAATTGCTAAGATCTCCGGAAACTTGACAGATTTAGCACCATTAACAGAAGTCTAACCAAAGATGAAATTTGAGACCTATTTGCATCATTGAGATCTTTTAAGCCTGCAGAGAATCAACCAATAATACAACTGCATTTCAAAATCAAAGAAGTATATTTGTCTAAATCTTGAATGTTCGTTCAGATAGAAGCATATAAGCAATGGCGATGAGAGTATAGAAAAATTATACTTGTTAATGTGCAATGTGTCACAAATGTGGTACGTTTTAAGTCACTATCAGTACATTGGTTTCGCTGATTAAGGATTAGGATTAGACTGGAGATTAAAGCTAGCTTCAGAGTAGTTATCTGCTATATAATGTTAAATTTTAAAAACAAATTAAGTATGAACATTTTATTACCATTTACATATTTTTAGAGTTTAATACATTGTACATTTTTGGAGAGTTTTTGTAGTCACTGATAAATTCCGTATTAGTTTAGAAATGTTAGAATTTCACTTATTCTTAGCAATAAAATCACATTTTTTTGGAATTTTCTATCTGCGCTAACTTCCATATTAGTTTCAGAATTTTAGCATTATTTTTAGACAAAACCGTAATTGTTACATTCATTCAGAATTCATTCTTCAGCTTTCGCTCAAGCCCATTACTTTTTGTAATTTTACTACTAATTTCTCCGCTAAAGGCAGTGACGGTTGTGGAATTATAGAACCACTTTAGGCTAAGCCATAATGTTAACATTATTTCCGCAGGTTTGTCTAGTCTGTGCTAAAGTCCCTTAGCATTTCGGAATTTCAGTAATACTCTGAGTCTATGATATAAAATTTACCGGGCTTTGCCACTGCTAAAGTCCATGACTTTAATTTGTTTGGGATGTTTGGTAGTAGGTTATTTAGTGCCGAGGAAATTGGAGTAAAGTGCCCTGCCCAAGGACACACCACAGTTGCAGATCCAGTCAGTCCACTTGGTGAGTCAGGGATCCTAACCATTGAGCCAAACCAGCTCTCCTTTACAGTTTAGGACACATAGTAGTCGTTTAATTCTAAATCATTTTCCCGAATTTATTTTAATATTGCTAAAGTCAGTATGGTTTTCAGAATTTTGAATTACTTTAACTTAGTGTTATTATGAGCATGTTCCCTTGACTAAATTATTTATAACACCAGTCCTTTATTTTCAAATGTACCGACACCGCCAACAAAATGTGAGGTATAGACTACGCTTTATATAAAAAAAAATAATCTAGGATAAATACATATATTCACTCAATGGACAACATTTTGTACAATCACCGTTCCCTTTTTCTGCATTGCATGGAAAAGGATGAGTGTTGAATGGTGATAGTGTGTGGTTGTTTGTCTAGAATTTAGTGCTAATCCTCATTACTTTAACAACTAACTTAACATCCCACCATTTCATTAATATTTGTAGCAGTTAATTGGATATTGGTCAGTTGTTATGGGTTCTAGTCAGTTGCAACGTGTATTGGTTAGTAGAAGTGCTTCCTGGTCAGTACGACTGTTAGTCAGTAGCTATGGTAGAGTTGGGTGTTCATCAGTAAGTATGGGTGTTGATCAGATATATCGTGTGCTTGCTAGTTGTTGCATTGGTCGGTAGAGGTGGTGTTTGTCAGTTGGTAGAGGGGATGCACAGTAGGCCTGTATTGACAATGTAAAATTCCGCTTGAGACCTTAGGACCACATTATGTTAAACCTATGGACATTTGTAACATGGAATTCCGGCTAGTTTTCCATAGAGCCACGTTTCTGCATGGCAGCCGTAAGATCCAACATTTGATTGGTTAACAGCATAGAAGTTTTAATGTACACTTAGATTCCTCAGAGATAAATCCAAGAGCTACCTCCTGCTTGTGATCTTCAACATTTCGTGACAGTTAATCCATGTGACAATTTTATTTGGATTTTGTAAATATACATCTCGATGACGCTCACCCCTGTCCCCTAACAGTAAAAAACGAAATAAAGAATTCACTCAAATCTAACAGTCTGGATTTCAAAACTATAAATAGTATGGGGGATTCCCTACTCCATTCCAATTGGGTCCCCCCACCCCACCCCCACCGACTGTCCTAAAAATAATGGCAACAAAGACATATAAACTGTAACCTTTTATTGAATTCTAAATTGTAAATGACATGTTCATGGGTAACAAACATTGCTTTACTAAATGTCAGTTTAATGTAAATTGCTGAAATTTATATAAAGAATCTTCATGCATGTCCAGGTGGTAAAAGAGAACATATTTCTAACGTATCATCTAAATAATTAATTTGATACTTGTCCAAATGACCGTTTAAATCGTACTGTGGGCTACTTGTTAATTCAACAAGTTTATCACGCTTTCACATTAGCTTACAACAATTATAAAATTTTAAGTTTGGGTTTTCATGCTCATTGTTCAAAGCATGCAGTCCTGTCAGCAACTTACTTTACGTTTCCCAAACAAAACACAAAAACAAAACTATCTCAACAAACTATTGCAAATATAACACTGTGCTTGCGTCCGTTTTGCAGAGGGTATCAGGTATTATTGACCAAGCCTTTATTGTTACCGCTTATATTACAAATGCGTGGTTGCACATTACCGCTGAAAAAAATAAATATATATTTCCGATTGGAATATTCAAAAGTTAAGAACGTTTAACACATTTAATAATAACATTCACGTTTTAGGTAAAAAAATGCGCTGACGATTCTTTAGACACTTCCAACTCCACGCGTAAAATTATGTGTTGGTTGACCCTAGAACATTTTCAAAATACGACAGTCCGCGCCCGCTCAGTAACCATTGTCGTTATGGAAAGGTGACTGCACGTACAGGATGAGCAATGGTTAGACATGATATCGAGGCACCATCTGTGACAAAAAAGTTATGAAACCAGCAGATGAAAGTGAATAATTAAAGTGGATAATATATCGGAGGAGTAAAATAGACCGATGAAATTTTCTAACTTAAAATGAGGAACAGTATTTGCTGTACTGGTATTTGTGTCTTCCCATAACAACGTGGTTTTCTTTACACACTACCTTGAATACTGAATGGTATTACAATGGCAAACTGTGTATGACAAACACTGGGTCTAAATGCAGTTTCGTTTTCCATTAACAGGATTTATGTTGACGACTTGTTTCTTGTATTCCTTATGTCAGATGAAGTGCCTATGTTTCTCAATATCACCAGGTAGATTGGACATGATATGTATAAACTGACTACACGCGGAATACTTTCACATTGCACACGGAATACCCTCACATTACACACGGAATACTCTCAACTTACACGCGGGATATTCTCAAATTACACACAGAATGGGTACCAGACACGTGGCACATCGCTCATCAAAGACTTGGGTCTATTTTCTCCTCATTTATTTTGTTTTCCAAACGTTACAGCGCATACAACATGACAGAAAATCTGACCTCCAAAAGTCTAAAGCCTATGGAACATTACAGGCAATCTGGTCTAAGAAGGTTATGCGAGAATTTAACTATGTCTGCTGACGTGATCTCCTTACTTCCATGCTTAGATCGGGGCTGTTGGAGTGGGAATTCTAATGGGTTGGCAAAATTGGGTCAAAAAGATTAATTATTTTCAAACAAATTTTCCATTATAAGAGAAATGGGAACCAGAGTGGATTGATAGCAAAATATACTCGTCACTAGCATCAGAGAAGAAACATTTCCCATATCACTGATTTGTCATAATACGATATGCACGTACAAAGGACACTGCCGACAATCCGGTAATGCAATTTTGTTTGCAATGAAAATTACTCAAATCATCAGCTGGGTCCATATAGTTCTTTTATGGGACGTATGCATATAAATGTTGTAATTGCAATAAAACTATCATAATCTAAATCAAAGAAAGTCGATTCGTTGACGGTTATCCAGGATTTTGGAAAAATTACATTGGGTCTACAATTCAATAAAACAAGGAAATTATTATTTGCGGCATCAGTGGCGTAGCTAATGGAATGTATTTCCAATCAAAATGTTAAAACATGGACGAGGTCATCAGTAAACTCCAGTAGCACTTCAGATAAAAGAATTCAAAAATAATCTTTACATGTCTGACAGATTTGAGAAGTTACATCGCTGATATATTTGTGAATATAAATGCGTACATTCGCTGCAATAAGGAAACTTACTTCAATTACTGCTTAACCCCATAGCTTTTTATATCTATTTTTCACTTGCTTATAATTGAGGGGCGAATGCAAATTAATAAGAGACAAAATAAACTCAGTTTTTTTTGTGGTGGATGGGTGGTGGAATTTGTTCTATTTTTGGCACATGTGTAGCTTAAAATGTCAAAGAATAAGAAAATATTTTAAACATCACTTGCGTACAATCGAATAATGCAGCTAATATTCCTTTAAAGATTTGTTCAGCCTTTGATTTATTTCTATTTATTTATTAATTCATTGCATACGTCCTAATCAGAGCGATATCCAAAAACCAGTTGTTAAAATGCTCCAACATTAACTGGCAGGTAAAATATAAGATATTACATATCTGAGTGAATCGCTTGTTTAAAAAGAATACAACACAACATACTCAACATTTAAATCTATGAAATTTTCATTCAAAAATCTAAAATGTGAATGTTTGAAGAAGTCAAACGTCCCAAAATTTAGATCTTTGAACAGATCGCACCCCAGCCTAAGTGGTTTGAGAGTCCGCCTCGAATGCTGGAGGTCGCGGCTTCGAAAGCCGGCCGAATCATACCAGAGACTTAAAAGTGGTACTAGCAGCTTCCTCGCCTGGCGCGCAGCATTAAGAGGTTCTTGTTAAGACTGGTCGGCCTGTGTCAGGTAATGTGACTGGGTGAGACACGATAATACATATCTGCGACGTGATGCCCCAGTGCTAGACATCACTATAAACTGCCTCAGTGCAAACATCGTAGCGAGATAACTAAATACCTGTAAGCTAAGTTAAAAATCTTAAACACACACACACACACACACACACACACACGCACGCACGCACGCACGCACGCATACACACATACACACACATACACACACACACGCGCGCGCTCACACACACACACACACACACACACACACACACACACACACACACACACACACACACATACTACATCTTTAAATAGAACCTTAAACTTAGAAAGCTTAAATTTAGAAATTATGACCAAAACTGCAAAAGATTCAAACTTAGAAAACTTAGACTTTTGCCCAAATTGCAAAAAATCTATTTAAAAAAGAATGAAATTTAATTAATATGTGTTGCACAGATCCAATTGCCGATGTATTCCATATGGATGTTAAGTCTGAATTCCTCATAAATTCTTTTTAGAATAATGTAAGGCATTTCAAGGTTTTGATTAAAACGAAGAATGTGTAAGTCACTTGTCAGCGATGCACAAAACTCTGAAATATTCAACACCGTTCCGGCTATTGCACATTGCTGTATTATTTCAAGTTCTAATATAGTTCTAAGCAGTAAAACGCCCAGACCAGGTTTAAGCAACCCTTTACCCTACACGAGCACATCTGTGAAGACTTGAACATTTTAAACCCATGAACATATCGTAAGAAATTTAAATGCTAGCACTGTCAAGTTGTGAGCTACTCAAGACATTGCCAGTCTCCAAAAATACTCAAATTTTTATATATATATATATATATATATATATATATATATATATATATATATATATATTGGCTTAATTCAGTATGTAAAATTATGTGCGTCGTGTGATATAAATGATTATATATATAGAAGACCATAACGCAGTAATGCGTGCTAATGGTACTGTATAGTAATAAATACGGATCAATAAATGATTCATTCTGTTGGTGTTTCCTGACCTTGGGACACAGTGGCAAACTTGTTGATTGATTTTATATTGGTGTCGGAGTCTTTATGTCTTTATGTGTGAGTCCATATGCAGCCTAGTTAAAATACCATAATGAGATTGTACTATGGTCTAGGAATTCGAGTGTGTTAATTGTGATTTTAGAAAGACGATCTAAATATCTACACCTACACCTACACTGCTTGATAGTACATTAGAAATTTGTAATGTTTAGCATTTTGCCTTTTACGTCAACATTAGTCAGGATGTGCCTATGGACAACGTGTAGTTATTACCGTTATCATTGCTTTCACTTCAAATATTTTCTGGTCTACCAACATTTGCTAACAGAGAAGCACATTGTTTCAAAACTGGGTGGCCTACTCTCGTAGAAAGGCGAACGATAATAAATCTCTGTAGGTTTTATAAACTTGTCAGTAACCAGGTTCCGGATTACATAACTGATTTACTCAAATCCTTGTTCACGAAACACAGTGCTTTATAATCGGAGAAACTCGAACAATATCATTCAATATCAGTGTAGAACAACTTTGCTAAAATATCGTACTTACCAACAATTATCGACTCATGGAACGGGCAGCCACAATCCACAAGAAATCGTATTTACAAAGATATATCGACTCGTGGAACAGTCTAAAAAAATCTAAACAAATGTTCATCTTTACGTATCTTCAAAAAGATAATACAGAGCACAAAACGTCCGCTCCTAGTTATTCAGTATTTGGCAATAGGCAAGCTTCTACTCCAAGTTATTCAGCATTTGGTAATAGGCATGCTTCTGTGTCATTAAGCCAATAAGGATACAAATGCAGTATGCTGAATTATGAATTATTTAGGCGTAATTTTATCGCCAGTCCTTCCTGTTCCTAATTTAAAACGACCATTATTTCATTTTTAAGTGCAGACTATTTAATAACGCACGAAATGAGCTTTATCGCATATTATCATTAAAGAATATCAATATCGATGAGAGTATCGATGATGATACATTTTATTTAGCAACATACTTTACACGTCAGACATTTTGCTACAAAAGGAAATGTAGAAAATTATTATTAACATAAATAGATTATGTTATGTATATTTAATTAACTTTTTTCGTTAGTTTTGTATTATTTTTTTCCTCATATGCTGTTGTAATGTAACATTGTATGTTGAACTTGATCTTGTCCAAAATTGAATTCATTTCTGCTTGACCCAAACTGACTTTTTATTTTATTCATTGTAAGTAACTAATACAAAGCTAAACTTTTCTCTATATGTATGGGTTTAAAATCAGTAGTATTATTAATAGTAGAAGTAAAAATATTTTTATTTGGAACATGGTTTGGAATTTCCTAAGTTAATTTTACAGGTTATTGTTTTTATTTTGTAAACATCATGATCATTCTGGAAGGTCATTTTCCATTAAGCAATGATTTTAAGAAACAATCCTAATTTATGACTTGAGGTCAAGTAGAGAACTATATAATCTTGTAATTGTGAGGACTTGGTCATTCGTGCTTTAAGTTTTAGCACAATCAAGCTGCATGTTATGTCAGTTATTTTTTTAAATTTCGAGCTGAAATCTTTTTCTCCAAATTATTGAATTCAGGTGATTATTTTCTCTGGAAATACAAAAGTGCTCTGATAAAATTCTTGGGTTGAGACATTCACTGGAATTTATACTGAATTCAAACCTGGAATTATATACTTCTGTGATTCAACAAAAGACTGTTGGCACATAAAGAGACTAGAAGCTATAACAGACACTTCATCGCCTTCTGTTTTTGGATTTATTCTGGACTTTTACTGAATTTTATTCAGAACTTCAAATTACTAGGACTTGTGTCTGTAATTCTTGGATTATATTGGGATATAATTCGCAATACCGTAGGTTCTCGTTTCTCATTTTCACTTTGTATTCTAGGGAAATAAATTATTTGTTACATTTTACAGAGGTTGTTGTATTTCACTCTTTTCTGTTACTTATTTTAAGAGCACAGACTCATAACAGAAAATTGGGCGCTCGTCCTTGGGATACGAATTTCTCTAAAATATTTCAGTAAACTTTGTTCTGAAATATTGATTCACTTTGTTTTATAATTTTCTAAATCCCAGATATTATTTCAAATTTTAGAAGTCTTTGGTGAAACCTACAAGCTTTTTGCAGTATCTAAAGTAGAGAATTTTGTTTTGAATCCTACCCAGGAGTGGTTACAAATTTTGTAAATGGAATCACAGCTAACAAAGTTGGAATTAGAGTTAAGACAGGTTCAATTTCAGGTAGAATGCATAAAGATGCAAAAACAGAGTGAACAGCGAGAAAGACAATGGCAGAAGGAAAGAGAGATTGTTGTTGTTGTTGTTGTTATAGGTTTTAACGCCAATTTTCAGCACATGATAGGCTATACAAGGGGCCATTATAAATGGTGGAGGAAGAACCTGGGAAAACCTCAGAAAGAACCACCGACCCACGAGAAGCAACTGGCAAGCTTTCTCACGTACCCACATTGACCGAACCAGAGACTCTAACCCACGCAGGCAGAACAGATAGAAAGACAAATGCAATTTGAGAACGAAAAGAAAATAAGCTAATGCAAATGCAAATACAAGATAAAAGGCCGAATGGGAATTAAAAATTAGATTAAAATAATTAGAGCTGGCAAGTAGAAAACAGTCCCTCACGTTTGATGTTTTAAGAAATATCAAGCTAATACCCCATTTTCTGGAAAAAGAAGTAGATCAATATCTTGTTCATTTGAGAAAACTGCTGAAATTTGGAAATGATAAAAAAAGCACTGGACCCTAATATTACAATGTATACTTACTGGCAAAGCTCGTGATATTTACATGTCACTAAAGCTTTTTATCACTAATTTCGAAATGATAAAAAGACTACTGGACCCTAATATTACAATGTATACTTACTGGCAAAGCTCGTGATATTTACATGTCACTAAAGCTTTTTATCACTAATTTGGAAATGATAAAAAGAGAACTGGACCCTAATATTATAATGTATACTTACTGGCAAAGCTCGTGATATTTACATGTCACTAAAGCTTTTTATCACTAATTTGGAAATGATAAAAAGAGCACTGGACCCTACTATTACAATGTATACTTGCTGGCAAAGCTCGTGATATTTACATGTCACTAAAGCTTTTTATCACTAATTTGGATATGACAAAAAGAGCATTGGACCCTAATATTACAATGTATACTTACTGGCAAAGCTCGTGATATTTACATGTCATTAATTAAGCATATTAATTTAAATACATATTTTCAAAAGGATACCTGTACGCGTGCTGACCGCAGGTTGGACACGCATGGGTTGGTTCTAAACCAACGGGTCTGTGGTATAGAGATGTTCTTGAGGTATCCTTTGAACTAAAGCACAATCTAATTATATTGTTATGTATATTTTATTTGTATTGTTGCTTGACGTTTGTCCATGATTGATGATAGAGTTTTAGTGTGTATCTGATTTTCTTTCTTGTTCAGAAGATATAAATAGGTTGTTTACTTGAATTCGATTTCAAGACCTAGCCATGAAAATGGCCATAGAAGGTTCTAAAAGCAGTTTGATGTAAATTTCCATTTATATGATTGAGGTTTTTTTTTTAAAGTAATTGATATTGTGACACGGATCGGGATGCATGTTAACGAGGTTCCTGTTAACAAGGTCTTCATTCTTATTCTAATATCAGTAATGAATCATTTACTGTTTTTATCAGTTATAACTTAAGAGGAATCTGTTATTTAAATTATTCATTCGAATTGTAAAGTGTTAATTGACATCTGGGACTAACACGCTACTTTTGGATTATTGTGTATTTATGAAAAGGATTTCCTCATAACCTATGAAATGATTTTGGCCGGTAATTTCAACACATTATGATGGGATGATGATTTATAGGGACATTTCTCTTCCTCATGCCAGATTTATTGGCGGGCACTCTCAGATAGATAGAGAGATGACTGATAGTTCTAGTATAACAACTCTATGGACTTAAAATAGTAATAGAAATCAGTGAGAAGTTGTTGTGTGTGTGTGTGTGTGTGTGTGTGTGTGTGTGTGTGAGAGAGAGAGAGAGAGAGAGAGAGAGAGAGAGATTTCTCCATTTTTCAGTCATATCGCTGCGATGTCTGCAGTGTGACTGTTTATAGTGATGTCTAGCACTGGGCATCATGCCGGTGATACGTAGCATCACGTCCTACATTATCTTGACACCAGGTCAACCAGTCCTAACACTAACCTCTTAAAGTTGAACGCCTGGCGAGGTTTCAGTTAGTATCATTTTTATAAGTCTTCGGTATGACTCGGCGGGGATTCGAACCCGCGACCTCCCGCATCTGAGGCGGAGGCTCTAACCACAAGGCCATCGGAGCGGTCAACAAGCTTTGTAAAATTCAACAAATAATTTATTTCCCTAGAATACAAGGTGAAAATGTAATTGAAAGGAACTTACGGTATTGCAAATTTTATCACGAATGAATATTTTCTAGAACCCAAAATTTGGATTGTATAGTCCTCTACTTGACCTCAGGTCACAATTAGCATCTTATAAACGAAACTATTACCTAATGGAAAATAACCTTCTAGAAGGTTTCTAATGTTTACAAAATAAAATCGTAGTTATAATTAGAATATTAAATGTGGCAAACACAATGTCCGTGACTCAGGCCAAGATAATAATCCTAATAGTTAACCCATACTCATAGAAAACTGTTTGCTATGTATTAGTTGTTTATAGAATTTAAAAACAAATAAATAAATGATCCAGATCAAATAGAAAATGAACTTGATTTTAGATAAGGTCAAGTCCAACATACAATTTTCCAGAACATTTAATGAAATAAAATAAATAAATAATAAACTAACAAACAATGCAAATTAAATGCACATAACACTAGCCTCCTTTACGAAGGTGTCATTCCTTGCAATGACGGTGTTATTTCACATAGTTGGGGATGTAGAGAGAGGTATTGATTTCGAACTGTAAAGGAAGAACTCTCATTGTGAAAGCCTGACGGAAGCTTTATGGAAATATGTATCAGTTAATACAGAAAACTGCATTCCAGATATTAGAATACACATTCATAATGTGTTACATTTTGGATAGAAAAATTACATTTAAAATGATCAGTTTCTTTCGAACTTACCAATTCCATACAATTCTGGATTTTCTGATTTATAGAATATAATGTGGATAATTAAATACCCAATGAGTTAACGATAAACAGAAATGCATAAGAATTCAATATTTCATACTGACACAAAAATTGTTGGAGTAATTCCGAATTATTAAATATTTAAATTTAAATACGAAAATATTATGTTCTGTACCTTCACAAGCATTTCGTTTCTAAATTAATTATTACTGAGCATGAAGTTGCAGCGAAACTGTCTTTACAATAATTCAAAACTACTAACACAGATACATAAAATTATTAATATAATTCAACTTTCCATTACACGATATATTTCATGATTATTAATATATAATAAAACGAATATAAAATGTTTCAAGTGCTTCGACATACAATTCAGTTGTTTCCAAAATAAATCCAAACCAATGCCTTAAAACAATCAAATTATTCCAATGCGGCTATAAAAGAAATGTAGTAAGTAGTTTCTCTTACCTGTAAAGGAAGGCGAACTCTCATCGTAAAAGTCTGACAGAAATTAGTCTTGCAATGTTCAGGCGTTGTAAAAATATGATTATGGAGAACAGAGAATCATTATTCGCTTCCATTAAAGGTCATTACCTCTGGTGATCAGCTTAGCCTATGCTTCCGCATTAGAAAAATAACAAGGTTCATTTTCCGAAGTTTTAAGAAAATTTCCGGACCGAAATATAATAACTTCTTTTTTTTTTTCTTCAAACATGAGCGTCTTCCTACGCACATCGGCACATTCAAAATATGCAATTCATCCTGAATATTCTTTACCTTAACCCTCATTGTATCACAGCGATATCATCCAAAATGTGTAATGAATTCAAAATAATCCGAAAATAGTGTTTAGTCAAAATATCAATGAACACATAGTAATTCCAATGAATAATTTATAAAAAAAAAAGTATATTCCTCTCAAATTATATCAGAACGCAACTAAAACTGATTGTAGAAGGACTGATATCATAATAGGAACGAATAGTTGTTTACTTGGTCTTCTTTATATACACAGTCATTTAACCTATGACCAAAAAAAAATGCCCCGGATGAAAATTTGCCTCATATTCGTAAACAAAATAAAGTCTGTTTACTTAAGTGTTAGTAAAAGCCGAAAAAACTCAGGTAGACCACATAATTTCGAAGGGCAAAATCAGGATCCAGAAGTCAAATCCAAGTAAACATGTTGTTTAGAAATGATAATTATCTAAAAGTATATTCTACAATCATGGACAAAATTTTGCAATGTAACATGTTGCTTACAAATGACCCTTGCAATCTACAATGAAGGACAAAAGTTAAATAGAAAATATAGTCATACATAACAATGTATTTCCACATTTGGACCTATTTCAGTTTCATATTCTACTGCATCTAACCCCCACTCCCACCACCCCGGATGAACAGATCTTACAATTTGTCATGACTATAGAGCGTCTGTTATACATGTATGTATTCAGCGAGGAGGATACATTAATAAATGCCTAAAATGAACCCAAAGCAATAAAAGTTAGGCATCAAGTATTAACATTTTTAGAATTAGTTTCACCCGAATCATGCAATTTTTCAGTGACTGAACTCTATCGAGGCGAAAGTATCTTAATGTTTGGGAACTTCATTTTATCGATGTAATGATGCATCCATTAATCGCATTTGCACAGAATGGAGAAACATATCCAGCCAAATCGCCGTTTCTTGTATTAAAAAGTATATAACAATAAGAAAATCGAAAGTTGTTCTTAGTACATATCGAAAATATTTGACTCATAACAATACAATGTTGTCACTTATTATATACTCATTCTTGTCTCCGTTAACTTTACATTTCCGATACTGAACACCTTGATATTGCACGCACGTGCGCGAAACGTGTGCCTAAATATTTTATAGTGTATTAGGAACTACTTTGTAAACAAACCATGTACACTTACTCATTAGTACACGCTTTAGGTTCAGACTATGACCTGTGCTTTCTAGGGTCTATAAAAATATTGCATAGAAAAGCATATTAGACCAAGGGCTATCGCATATCTACCACAGCCGTACCATTTTACAAGTCCGTCAAAATACTAGATTCGACAAAGAAAAAATGCAACTGAAGGTTTTAATAGGAAACTAAGAGCCTCAGAACCAATTAGCCAAGACGACGAGAAAGTATTATTTCCGCTGGTTAAATGGACTGACACGCGACAGCTGCTTTGCAATGTTCCCCGTGTAACTATTTTGATACAATGTTAGGCTAGCGATAGAAGATGCGCACTCACTACTGTTTCATGCAGGTTATTACTGTGGTCCCTCCAAAATGGAGCATGCAAGTGACAGCGCATAAACATGTCTTCTTTAGCTGGTAATAAGAATGGTAATAAACATACTTCTATTTATGTATCTTGAATTTCCTCAAAATGTACTTTCTAAGTTTTGCACATCCGAATGACATGTCCTGCATAACCTGATACACACTGAATGTGTATTCGGATTTCGATTACATTTCCAACTGAATTCAAATTTTAGATACTGTACTGAATTGATCCCATAATCCAGTCCATCATAGTCAAAAGCAGAAATGAACTGGATCAACATAAAAACAAAATCCGTCCATTTCAGATCAAATGGAAAAGTTGTTGCAATGCAATGCACATTCATTCACAATATGACTCCAAATTTCAATTTAGAATGACAATTGATTTTGAAACTGAAGTCGAGCGCGCGACGAAGTTCAATGGTAGCTGGGCGGTAGTATGTCCATACTATATTGTTATTCTGTATTGACGATTCTACGGTTTTGTATTCATTTTTGAATACAGCATAAATTACAGCATAAATTCAATTATTTTCTTCCTTGTAGCGTATTATTTTTACAAGTAATCCTTACTTGGAATAACAAACTGAGTATATAATATGAAGATTACTGCATTTGCATGGGAAAACATGAACTCGTTTTTTCTGAATAATACTTTACTCCCAAAGGTTGTGAAGTATTATCCCAAAACAACCCTCGTTTATTTTTTCCCATACAAGTGCAGCAACCTATAATTATTCAATTTGTTCCTGATATCTACTATAAATGCAGATATCCTTCTTTGTATGATATGATGTTATGACGCTGAATAACAAAGACTACGTGATAAACATAATTACTCTCAGATTTATCATCTTCGATGCTATAATCATGGGTGGTAATTTAGGCATAAATGAAGAAAATGATCATTCAAGAGCTTTACTTTATTTAGGAAAACTGTTCGATCAAACCCTAAGTATGCGACATATGATTTCAGCAATCCACAAGTATGCGAAATATGATTTAAGCAATTCGTAAGTACGCGGCATATGATTTAAGCAATCCAACAAATGAGTTCAGCAATCCCTAAGTATGTGGCGTATGATTTCAGCAATTGATAGGTACGCGGCATATTATTTCACCAATTCATAGGTATGCGCTATATGATTTAGCATTGTTTACAATAATCTGAAATCTCGAGTAAAGTTTATTTGGAGGACAGAGAGAATTTCAACAGCTTCTCAGATTAAGCAACCTGCTAATCAGTCTGTACACTCGTATACTTTACAGTTTAATAACAGTTATAACACAGTCGTATAATTTACAGTTTAATTACAACAATAAAACACTCCTCCTTGAACAGATAATTACGTGGGGACAAAATCTGCTTAGTGTTTGGATATAGGTTCCATCGATATGGAATCAGTTGATATCTGATAATAATTTACACTGTGTACTGGAGATTTCTTGACACGATTGTTTTAAAGTAATATTTACGAGGCGGCGTTGGTTTTAATCCCTCCACCCACACACGAAGAGAGACATTTGGATTTTTAACGTACCTTTAACAATTTTTCAGTCATATCGCTACGATGTCTGCAGCGTGACGGTTTATAGTGATGTCTAGCACTGGGGCATAATGCCTCAGTGATGTGGCATCATGTCCTACCTGGTCACATTATCCTGATACCCCTGCCAACCGGTCTTAACACAAACCTCTTAATGCTAAGCGCCAAGCGAGGCAGTTTCTAGTACCATTTTTATAAGTCTCTCGTATGAATCGGCCGGTGTTCGAACCCGCGACCTTCTGCATCCGAGGCAGACACTGTAACCACTTAGGCCACCGGGGAGAGAGAGAAAGAGAGAGACAGAGACAGAGATAGAGAGACAGAGATTGTGTCCTTAAATAGTACAACTTCTCTTAACATGATCTGCATTGAAGACCCCAAATATTGCATTATGATTTGATATGGTTCTTGGATGTACAATATGTTTCTGCACTTCCGCTTTCGCTGGGATCCTAAACAGGACCCTTTACTTATGTCTGCTTGACATCAGTTAGTCTATGTGTGCTAATTGGATGTTATAAAATGGAAGCATTTTCTATTCACAGAGAATCATGTGATAATACCTATGGCTTTAAACATTTGTATTACCACGGAACTTGAATGTGATCTAGGTTATCAGTTAGTTTTCGTACATAGTGTTAAAGATTAACAGCTGTATTTCCATGAAGTAACTTATAAAATATAATTAAGCACTCTTCATTTCGTTTAGAGCAAAGAACATTTTAAAGTTTCCAAAATACGGGTGAGACCTGCGTGTATGTTGTCCTTCCCCAAAGCAAATCAGACCACCCTTCTGTCATTTCGTTTTCTTTCAATTTTTGATAGTCTGGTTTTGAAAGTAAGGATCCAGTATATACTATGTTAGGTATGCTTGCGACCTACGTTCTGCATTTGTGTATTGTACAACTAAATATTCAGAATATTAGACTGTTGGTCGACTTCAATGTTGCAGTTATCTAGGGTACAACTAAATATTCCTAACATATACTTTTAGTCCTATTCAATGCTGCATTTGACTAGGGTACAACTAAATATTCCCAATCTTAGGCTTTCTGCCCACTTTAATGCTGCGTTTGTATAGGGTACAGCTAAATATCCCTAATAGTAGAATTTTGGTCTAATTCAATGCTTTGTTTATTTCGGATAAGATTAAAGAGTCCCATTCGTAGAGATTTGATTCACTTCAATGCAGCACGAACATGATACCCAGCCTTGTAATTGTGAAATATCAGACACAAAGAAGACTTTTATTATTATGACATTTGTCCATAATTCTAGTATTATTTGGGATTTAAATCGCAATACCGTAAGTTCCTTTTTATATTTTCAGTTTGCATTCCAGGGAAATAAATTATTTGTTGAATTTTACGAAGCTTGTTGCTTCTCACTCTATTCCATTACATCATAGATTCGTAATATTATCCAGTGGCACTTTCTTATTAACGACTGGCTTTATTTACATGTATGTATTTAACAAACGATTAATTGCTGCCATGTACCCAACTTTGTTAGATAAATTGCCAAAGTTGTGGAAGAATTAGCGCTGCTTAACATAGTACACTAAAGACGATTACCGCATTCACAGACATACACACACATGCACACACATACACACACCATTAAGCTGGAAAATATATATGACAGCTAGATATTAATCTTTTCTACTGATACCAAAGTGGGAATATCAGAGTCAACCAATGGATTTGATTTAGAACCTTATAAAGCGATACGATAGACTTGTTAACAGCTTATTGGGACTTACACGACAGGAAATTTCTAAAAATAGAAACAAATCCTAGACTTAATAAAGGACGAAGCCATTGAAAGAACGAACTTGGAAGTTAGCAAGATAATTTAAGAAGGAAGGTACTCTTGAGCGGATTTAAATAAAAGTATTATTTTTAACAAAGACAGATTCAGAATCATTGTAAATAACTAAATAATGTGATTATTTAAATGTGAAACAGCTAGAGTACCATTTCAAAATTTCATTTGCAATTTACGTCATAAAATATGTATATATTATCAAAGACTATTTTATCTGATGTCCAAAAATTATCTGTACAATAGATAAAAAAATAAAGAATAGAGACAAAAATGTAACAGAATCAGAAAAGAAAGATGAAATAACATTCAAGATATGTGTACAAACCTTTGCTAGAAGCTAAGTACATAGAAATGCAAAACCCATGTTTTATTGTGACATGTAAGTATTGAACTTGATTTAGAATTATTTGTCCTTTAGGGATAATAAAAATATATAAGAACTATGGAATGATTATATACTGCAATATATATACGATGAGACCAACAACTGAGTACACGTTGATGTGTAATGCATACAAAATAGTATGGATTTGTTTATTCATAGAGATAAGGAAGGCAATGTTTACAAGAAGCTGTAAATAACTGGCCGCCACAAAGGCTGTCTTGAAAATCTTGTACTCCTCATAAAATGTACGTTAGAAGACTTCCTATGATGTACTATAGTGGTCCTAAATGACAATGGTGGCGATCTAGCATCCAATGTCACCGTCACGGCAGCCATCATAAAACTCCTGTTATCTCTACTCTTCCTGAATGGATCGTCAATATCCCCGTTGGGTTTTCACCGAAAGATTTCTCCTGATGTCTAGCTGATCCCAAGTAAAAATGATGCTAATATGACATCCAATATGGCTGCCATCGCAGCCATTTAAACGGCTTGTTGTCACAAGTCTATTTGAACAGAAAGTCAGGTGTGGTTTTCACCGGAAAACATATGATGTCCAGTAGTCTTAAAATGAAGATGTTGTCGATCTGACGACCAGTGTGGCCGCCACTGCGGCCATCTTAAAAATCTTGTTATTGCTACTCCTACTGAATGAAAAGTCATATCTTGAAAATATTATCTCAAATCCTCGCCACATGGATGTATGATCAATATGGGATTTTCAAGATAGACCTGGAATGATGCCTAATAGATCCTAAATGAAAATGGTGCCAGTCGTACATACAAAAATCGTGTTGTCACTACACCCCCTGAATAGATGATTATTATGACATGGAGTTTTCATCAAAAGACTTATAACTGTGCCCACATTTCCCTAAATGAAAACGGCGCTAAGCTAATATCCAGTATGTGTACCACAGCAGCTCATTTGAAAATCTTGTTATTGCTTAAGAATATCAGAGATGGTTTCAACACTCAACAGTTAAAAGATAGAAATGGTCTTATCTTGAATTCGTGTAAATTTGTTTCGTCCAGTAGAGCCTGAGTTCCTTCAAGGAACTAGAAGAACTTTTGGGATGGTCTGTTATCCTTCTTCCGTCCGTCCGTAAAACAAAGTTTGTTATCGCTACTTCTCCTAAACCACTTGGACGATTGCCATGAAATTTTAAACACAATCATTCCATTGTCTTGTTGATCCTCTGTGCAAATAATGCTGCTCGCACGTCAGTATAGCTGCCACATTGAACATGTTGAAAATCTTCTAGTTGCTACACCTCCTGATTAGATATTCGTTTCAACATGGGTTGTCACCAAAAAAGGCAGTGGTACATGTCCATTGGATCCGTACGGGATGGAATAAGACGCTCCCGCCCCCACGAGTCTCCCAACTATGGCTAAAATAGTATGATGATAGCACAGCATCACTGGGCGGAAGCCTTACTCGATGAAGCCAACAGCCAGGGCGGAATGGCTCCAAGACGAGCTCAAGGACCATGCGCTCAGGGCGTGCCACATTATATTAGTGGATCTCGGCTGTGGTCATCCACTCTGGAGAGGGATGGGCTCTGCCAGGCTATCAGGCTGTATCTTGTCCTTGACACACCACATGAAGACAACTTTTAATTATTCCATACCGGATCGGTCGCAGCCGTGGTCAGCAATGACAGCGCCTTCCGCTGCACAACAGGACGGAGGTGAGTATGCTACTGGTGGCCCCACTACCAAGATCCGGGGGAGAGACAACATCATCATTGGTACATAGAACGTTAGAACGCTGAGGGTTATGGGAAAGTTGAAAGAACTTACACATGAGTTGGAGAGGCACAACTGGAACATTATTGGTCTTTGCGAAGTGCGCTGAAGAAACTTTGGCGAAATAACAACAGATGAAGGGCATAAGCTGTACCTCAGCGGAGGAGGGGACAAACACAATCATGGCGTTGCATTTCTTGTCCACAAGGGCATTGTTAACAGCATATGGGTTGCTGCCCAGTCTCAAGCAGGCTCATTACCATCCCCCTGAGGGCGACTCCCTTCAACATCACAGTCATACAGGCCTTTGCATCCACATCTAACTATGATGACAACGAACTGAAGAATTTTTATAACCAACTGCAAGATGTCATTGACAACTCACCGAAGAAGGACATTCTGTTTGTACAAAGAGACCGGAATGCAAAGGTGGAGTTGATTCACAGACAAACTGGCTAAGCACCTGTGGACCCTTCTGTAAGCAGAAACAAATGAAAGAGGACTCAGGCTCTTGGAGATTGCTGCCTACAACAATCTTGTGTTAGCCAACACATTCGGCCTTCACAAAGCATCGAGAAGACGGACATAGCACAGTCCACATGGACAACATCACAACCAGATTGACTACATCTTGGTGAAAAAACGATTCTGCACAGGACTGAATATTGCCAGAACACGAAGTTTTCCAGGAGCAGATATTGGAAGTGACCATGACTTATTAATGACAACGTTTCGCCTCCACCTGAAAATGGTCAAAAGGCCTAACCAACCAAGAATCAGATTTGACCTAGAAAAATTGAAAGATCCAAAAGTTGCAGAAGCCTTCCAAGCAATGATAGGTGGTAAATTTGCACCTTTGATAACCCTGGACAGCCAAGACACTGACCTAGAGTCCTTAACAACCACATTCAACACAGCTGTGACTAGCACAGCTAGCGAGATCATTAGCAAATATCGTCGAACAAAGAAAATTTGGGTCACAACATATGTCCTTGAACTATCCGACAAAAGAAAAGAACTGAAAAGGGAAAAGGAGATCCTGAAGGAGCTAGAAAATACAGACAGATAAACAACAGGATAAGCATGAAAAAGGCAAAGGAATCCTGGATAGAAAGACAATGCTGCAAAATCGAAGACAGCCTGAGTAGAAATGATATCAAGATGGCATATCAACTGGTGAAATATCTCACAACCCATAAACAAAGGAAAACTACCACCATGCAAGACAAATCAGGAAAATGTCTCACAGAAGATCAAGAGATCCTCAAGCGATGGATAAAATACTGCTCAGAATTGTACAATCATAAGACCCAAGCAGTACTAAATTGCCCTCAGGCAGAAGAAATTGATGACAACCCCATTCTTCGTGAAGAAGTAGAAATTGCAGTTAGGTCACTAAAGAAAGGAAAGTCAGCCGGCATTGACAACATACCAGCAGAGCTCATTAAAACAGGAGGAGAAGAGATAGTCACAGTCCTAACAACAATCTGCAATAAGATATGGCAGACAGGAGAATGGCCCCCAACATGGACTCAATCCTTGCTCATCGTGCTCGCCAAGAAAGGAAACATACAGCTATGCCAAAACTACAGAACCATCAGTTTGATAAGACACCCGAGCAAAGTCATGCTGAAGATAATTCTCAACAGACTAAAGTCTCAAGCAGAGAAAATTATTGCTGACGAGCAGGTCGGCTTCCGTGCAGGAAACAGCACAACAGAACAAATCTTGAATCTCAGACTTCTTTGCTAGAAATACCTTCAGCATCAGCAGAATCTATATCACGTCTTTATAGATTTCAAAAGGCCTTTGATAGGGTATGGCATGCAGTCTTATGGGAAACTATGAGGGAGTACAACATCAGCTCAGACCTGGTGCAGGTTGTTCATCACTTCTATGACAAAGCCACCAGTGCTGTCCTCATCAATGGCAGCAGAGGAGATTGGTTTTGAAGAACAGTTGGAGTCAGACAGTGATGTATACTATCACCTACACTCTTCAACAGTTTCCTAGAAAGGATCATGGAGGATGCCTTGCATGACCACAAGGGCACTGTCTGTTGCAGAGGAAGAACAATCACCAACCTTCTCTTCGCAGATGATATTGACGGTTTAGCAGGAGATGAAAATAAACTGGCTGACTTGGTTGAGCGCCTAGACACAACCTCCACAGCATACGGTCAGGAGATTAGCGCCGAAGATGCCAAACTGATGACAAACAACACCAATGGCATCAGTGCAGAAATAAAGGCCAGTGGACAGAAGCTGGAAAGAGTCACAAGCTTCAAGTGCTTGGAATTAATTATCACATACGAGGGCTCCAAACCAGAACTACTTTGCAGGATTGACCAGACAACATCAGCAATAACAAGATTGAGACCAATATGGAAAGCTACCAACATTGCTTTTGGTTCCAAAATAAGGCTGATGCACTCGATTGTCATATCCATCTTTCGGTATGCTTGTGAAACATGGACGCTCACATCAGATCTACAAAGAAGGATTCAAACCTTTGAAATGAGATGCTACCGCAAGATTTGGGCATCTCATACATTGACCAACGAAGAAGTCCACAACAGGATCCAACGATCCATCGGATCCAATGAAGACCTCTTGACCACTGTAAACAAAAGCGCAAACTGAAGTGGCGCGGTCATGTCTCAAGATCATCTTGACTGGCAAAACAGTCTTGCAAGGCACAGTCCGGGGGAACAGAAGAAGAGGCAGAGAGAAAAAAATGATGGGAAGACAACATTAAGGAGTGGACAGGCATGGGATTTGGAGATTCCCAAAGGGCAGTAGAGAACAGGGAAAGATGGATAGAATTGGTTGTAAAGTCAACTATGGCACCCTAACGACCTCTTAGGTTAAGGGATTGATGATGATGATGATAATGATGATGATGATGATGATGATGTAAATAACTGTGCTGTGTTGAACGCTGGTGCCTGATAGCTAGGAGATTGGTACCATTACTCGTGGAGTGGGTTTTGTGTCTGATAGACAGTAGATTAATGCCATTACTCATGGCGTGGGTTTGGTCCCTGATAGCTAGAAGATTGGTACCATTACTCATGGCGTGGGTTTGGTGCCTGATAGATAGGAAATATGTACCATTACTCGTGGCGTAGGTTTGGTGCCTGATAGCTAGGAGATTGGTATTATGTCTCGTGTCGTGGGTTTCGTTCTGATAGCTGGGAGATTGATGCCATTGCTCATGGCGTGGGTTTGCTGCCTGATAGCTAGGCGATTGGTACCATTACTCGTGGCGTGGGTGTGGTGCCTGAGAGCTAGGACGTTGATGCCATTACTCATGGAGTGGATTCGCATCCTGCTAGGAATGATGTAATTTTCTTCAGCGACATGAATGCTATTAAACTTTAAACAATGTGATGATTTCACAAGCAGCTATCATAAACCGTTACTTATGGCAAATATGCCAACTCTAAAGGTCAGGAGACTACGATTTACCGCTCTAGAGACTTGCAGATTACTGAATAAGCGTGCTCTCAAATGCTTGGACGGTTTAATATGTTTTAAACACAATATATACAGTTTTAGATATTCAGGTATTATAGATGTCCCAAGAATTAAAACATTAACATTTGACAAAAATCGTTTAAATATGCAGCAGCCACTTTATGAAATGAGCTACCAAACCATTTTAGATAGCAATCGAACTATCGAACTTTAATTCATTTAGATGTTTAGCTGTATCCTGGAATGCTAAATAGTGTAAATGTAATATCTTTAAATAATACTCACATCTCATCCCACCCCACCCACCATGATGACAGCTAATGTTAACGTTTTTAAGTGCTTTCCTTGCTCATATCCTAATTTATGTATTATGATGTATTTGGATGTCTTGCTAAACAGGTTCATTTCTTTTATGTAATGTCGGTTAAAATCTCATTAGAACTTGTGTTGAATTGTTGTTTTAAATCATATCGACGTGTCTTGTCTTGTCTTTGTCTTGTCTTGTCTTAATGAATTAACACTCTTCAGCATGTTTAATTATATATGTGTCATTTTATATAACTTTCTTTCATAAAATCATAGATCCGTACATGCAATTTTTTATACAGGATAGGCGCTTTCTGCGTGGCAAATATATGTAATTTTTCAAATTATATTTGTATGCATATAGCTTGCATTTCTAAATATAAATTAATGGAGTTGTGCCATTAGTTTTAATTTCCGCTTGTCTAGCGATTTGGTTATAGTTCACGTCGAACCATTTCTTTCGTCCTTGTACCATTCATTTTTGGGGAGAGGATGAGCATATGTCAGATTGCAATAGGGCTCTGGTACATGAGAACTAAATGACGGGTGCCTCAGCAGGGGATCAATATCTGCTTGGAACAACGCTTTCTTTGACACTGTGATTATTTGTATAGTATGTACGCTGTATCAATGATATACCACTCGTTATTTAAATTTTTCATTAAAAAGAAACTCGGCAAGCCTCGTTTCGTTTTAATGAAAAAATTATACAACGAGTGGCATATCATTGATACAGCGTACATACTGTACATATATTTTATTTATATCACAAATACATATATTTCCCCTTGGAACCAAGTGAATGAACTCCTCACATCCCTGAGTGTGTCCGCTAAAAAAATGTACTTCTATGCCTTTTGTGGCTATTCACAATCACTTTGCATATTGATAAGTTGATTATTTTCTTTCTTAGTTTCTTTTTTTCTTCACATTGATTAAATCAATATAACACACACTTATGATTTAAGGTGAAAGATGGTTTTAATAATAAAAAGTAGAGCACTACAAACACTTGGTTAGCTACGTGATTCACATGAACGCTAAGCCATTCACCTACCGGCTCATGGAAATTAATGTGGAATAAAAACTAGGCGAAATGACGAACCAACAAGAGGTAACTAAACTACTTTTATATATTTACAGTTGATCTAAATCATTATTCTGCTCTAGTAACAGTACCACCGACCATAAACACACACACACACACACACTCTCTCTCTCTCTCTCTCTCTCTCTCTCTCTCTCTCTCTCTCTCTCTCTCTCTCTCTTTCTCTCTTTCTCTCTCTCTCTCTCTCTCGGTCAGTTTGACTTAACTTTTACCATCATTCAGATGTCCAGAGATATCATGGGATGGCACAAACGAAACTCCTCTACGTTCGTAATTTCATAGATTTTAGCCCGTGTCTTGCTGCGATGGGGGAGAGAGAGAGAGAGAGAGAGAGAGAGAGAGAGAGAGAGAGAGAGAGAGAGAGAGAGAGAGAGAGAGAGAGCTTTGGACATTTTCATATTTAATTAATACTAATCGATGTTTAGAACATTGTAGATGTTTAAGAAACAAAAACTAAAACAAAACATTGAATACATCACAGTATGTGTACCACGTAATCGAGGAATTTATCTTATAATGTCAACACGATTTTCAACTTTGAAACATTGATAAACACTGTAGATAAATCCCAGGTAAAGTACACCCGTATCGTTACGACGAACCATATTCTTGTAGGTTACTTGTTGTAATTTCTATTTCAAGGTTTTAATCCAACCCAAATTTCTTTTCTCCCTCACTCCACATCTCTCTCTCTCTCTCTCTCTCTCTCTCTCTCTCTATATATATATATATATATATATCTATATCTATATCTATATCTATATATATGTGTGTGTATATTCATTCATTTATTTAGAAGTATTAGGAACTTAAACAGATTTTCCGTTAGAAATTTCGTATTGATTTGTTTACTGTGAAGTACATTAAACAAACAGATGAAAAAAAAATTAATTTTCTGCGTCGATCCTGTTTCTTATGTGAAAAAGATGGTATCACTCACATGGTCATGGAATATTTGCTTTCTCTAGTCCTTTATTCAAACAATATTCATTGAAAGTATATAGGGTATAGAGCACAATTCAATTATATCTGACATATCGTATAAATAAATAATTTCGTTGCTGTTGTTGTTGTTGGGCTTAACGCCATTTTTCAGCACACGATAGGCTATACATGGCGGCCAGTATTAACGGTGGAGGAAGAAACCGGGAAATCCCCGGAAAGAACTACCGACCCACGAGAAGCTACTGGCAAGCTTTTTCACATATCCATAAATAATTTTGTACCGATGGGTTAGTTTTGCAATGGATAATTTTGACTTACAATAATGGCCACATGTAACAATTTCATTTAAAAACTATTAGAAAAATGGGTCATGCAAGTTTGTCGTCATAAAATGTGATGTTTTAGTCAAATGTGTCGCACAAATGCTGCATTTAACGTTATGTTAGTTATCTTAAATTCCATCGTAATGCATATTTTTGTTCAAATAGAAATTTACACCGAGTTCTTTGATTATGTATGGGGAACATGAAACATTCAACACATCGATCCCGCCGTTATTCTACAGCACCGATTTCTATTTCTGTGCTAATGCTAAAGGCACGCGATTTTTATTATGCACAAACTTAGCTAAGCGAATAAATAAAAAGATAGAGAATGCCACTGAATCATGAAAGTCAGGATTGGAATAATGGACCTACTGATGGAATTAAGAAAGTCGTAAGTAACATGGTGGACCTAGTGATGATCGTCAAAGTCAATATTAGTATAGTGGACCTACTGTTGGAATCAATAAAGTCGTGAGTAACATAGAAGACATATTGTTGGAATCAAGAAAATCGTGAGTAACAGAAGATTTGCTGTTGGAATCAAGAAGGTCGTGAGTAACAGAAGACCTACTGATGGAATCAAAAAAGTCGTGAGTAACAGAAGACCTACTGATGGAATCAAGAAAGTCGTGAGTAACACAGAAGACCTACTGATGGAATCAGCTGTGTACTATCCCTTCACGTTTGCATCAAGGTTATATTTATTGAGAGAAAGGTGCGTAACTAAGGCGGCCGTCATGCGACCAATAAGGTATAAGCCATTAATTTTCGTATTTTATGGTGATTAATTTAGCGTGATGTGTGTGCCATTCATGTTTTCAGCAGGAACATTATAATCTAAGGTTTACATCTGCAATACATAATATTATATATAGAGATATAGTGTTGGTTTCGTATTGATCTTTAATGGGCAGAAATATTCATCTATTTAAATTATTTTACATATAATGCAATTAACTAATGTTTTAGTAATGTACACCTGTCACGCCGTTATTTGCACCGTCTCACTATATTAATGAAGAAAGGTAACCTTATCTTGACACGAAAATCACGCATTGTTCCGTTATTTGCAGATTCAACAGACGGAAATGAAACATTCAATCCGACCAGTAATTTAGCAATCATGCTATTTTATGTTTTTGACTCTTGCCAAATTTTATTGACTAGCTGGGGAACTTTATTTGCTTGTTGTGATAGTGTACCTACAACCTATATACTGTTACGGTAAACTCCATCTTCCATGTATCGCGTTATTATACTTGCTGTGTTCAAACGATTCTTGCATATGGTGTACAAAAAATTGCATGTGGATTAAAATAGGTAAATATGTTTCTTGATACATATATTTACATCCTTCTGACCTGTGTTCTCTTATAGTCAGCCGTAAAACGCTCTATTTATATTGTCATGAAAAAATAGTGATTTGAAAATGAAAAGGGGAGTACATAAGATTGTGACCAGAACGTACTATAAAAGAAATTGCATTATCCGGAATATTGATTTTTAAGTTTAAAACAACGTTAAAGAGAAGAGTTCGAGACGAGCCTCTGGGGTATATTTATACCTGTTGCCCCTATAGTCTTTATTAATAAAAATGAGCCATTCTTGACTACGAAAGAACAATACGAATGAGAACTAGATAGAAGTTGCAGTTTCGAATCATATGTCAAACGAGCACAGTGAATATTAAATAGTTGTCAGTGTGTTGCAGTTCTTCATGCTTCATCGTTAATGATAGTAATTTCTCGTTGGAAATGCACATAATCGTCAAATTGAATTTCAAGCCCATTGGACAAAAATCGATTTTATTTTCAAAACATTCTTAAAAATGTCTAATTCAATTCATTCAAATACGGATAGCCTTTCGAATTATTTAATGCCATTGCCAAATTAGACATTTATTTTGAGAATTGGATTTATTTCCTAAGTTCTTGTTGTAGTTCCTACTGTAGCTAATGCAAGATTGCACGTGATTTGCTCGGCAGTTCAAATATTCTATAAATTACAGTCCATTTACCCTAATCTCTGACCGCATTCGTCTGCATTTTGGAAAATCTTTACTAACTGTACAAACATTTTGAAAATTTCTACTTTTTTAAAAATGTAAGCTAACTGAAAAAGTGGATTAAATCCAATCAACATGTTTGAGTTATTCATGATTAATGTAACTTTACATTCAATAATTAAAGCAGCAGCGTATATAAATTGCTTATTATGGAATACTGTGAAATTAGTCACTCCAAGTAACAGCGTATAGACATTGCTTATTATGGAATACTGTGAAATTAGTCACTCCAAGTAACAGCGTATAGACATTGCTTATTATGGAATACTGTGAAATTAGTCACTCCAAGTAACAGCGTATAGACATTGCTTAATAAAGCATATTGTGAAAATTAGTCACTAAAGGCAACAGCGTAAAGACACTGCTTATTATGGAATACTTTGTAATTAGACACAAAAGGCAGCAGCGTTGAGACATTGTTTATTATAGAATACTGTTTAATTAGACACTCCAGGCATCAGCGTATAGACATTGAGACATGGATGTGCTATTTATCGAATAACCAATCCTTCACCTTTTCAATTTCATCTTTTCCATCCAATTAACCTGTAATGTAATCTTGGAACTACCAGCGGTGAAAATGCAGTACAAGTTATGACATTTGCTGCGTTCATTTGAAGTCCTATGGCCAAACTACATGGTATAATGGCAAAAATCTTAGACTGGCCTTTAACACTATTCATTTCATCATGTATCTGGCCATGTGACATCACTTGAGCACAGGGAAACTATGCTTTGTTTTGAAATATCAACTCCTTGTAGTCGCTCAAATAAATAATGGTTTTTTAATAGGTATGATTATTTTATTAGTTGACAATAGAATAAATAAATTATATTTCGTTCTTTTGTAGAACTTCACTCAAACTAGAGTTAAGTTCAAAACTCATTTCAAAGCTACAAACAACCAGTCTAAATATACAAAAGAGCACATGCACGAATGTCTTCACACGATAGTGGCATATATTCAAACAGACATGCACGAATGTCTTCACACGATAGTGGCATATATTCAAAGAGACATACACAAACGTCTTCACACGGCTGTGACGATATATTTAAACAGACATAACGAATGTCTTCACACGATAGTGACCATGTATTGAAACAGACCTGCTGGTTTGTCTTCACACTAGAGTGGCCATGTATTCAAACACTAGGGGTCACTGATACTACGGGTGAGCAACCTTAACTTGACTATTCTGTATTTTAGGCTTATGTGTTCGTTTTCGTCATCACACCGTTATGTTTTGGCTATATGACTTCAAATGGGCACATCGTAAACTATACATTTTAATTAACTGACACTGATACGAGTACCTCATGTTCTGGGGTGAAATATTTAATCAACTGCCACTAGGACTGTCTCCGTTTAGTTTTCAAAACATCACCTCTGTGAAACTGATAATTATCAAATTTAAGTTGTAAATTGTATTGAACCATAACATCATCGAACAATAAACAAGTTTGTACTTTCACGTCACCCTCCACCCAGGTCAGAAAAGAATATTAACATTATAGGGATCCATCCGTCCATCCATTTATCGATCGATCTATCCATCCATCCATCGAGGAATGGCATATTGTTACGAGCCTATGCTCTTCAAATAACAAAAGTGCAGTAAAATTAAATAAAAATGAGAACAAAGAACTTACGGTATTGCAAATTAAATCCCAAAATAATCCAAAAATTACAGACACAAGTCCTAGAAATTAAAAGTCCTGAATAAAACTCAGTACAAGCCAAGAAGAAATCCAAAATTGAAGACGATGACGTGTCTGTTTTGAGTTTATAGAGTTGATGTCTCAGTCTTTTGTTGAATCAAAGTAACATAATTCAAGGTTTGAATTCAATAAAAATTGGAGTGAATGTCTTTATCCGAGAATTTTATCAGTGCACTTTTGCATTACTAGAGAAAATAATCACTTGAGTTCAATAATTTTAACAAAAAGATTTATCCCATCTGAACACAACATAATACAACTTGAAAGTGCTAGATGTTAAAGCACGAAGGACCAAGCCCTCACAATTGCAAGATATTTTGTTCTCTAGGTGACCTCAGGTCACAACTAGCACTTTCTAAAACAAGCATTACCAAATGTACAAAAAGCTTCTAGAATGATCCTGATGTTTACAAAATCAAAGCCATAACCCTGGAATACACTCAGGAAATTCAAAAACGTAGACCAAAATAAACATATTTACTTCTATGAATAATGATCTTGATATAAAGCCCATAAACATAATTTAGCTATGTATTAGTCGTTTACACAAAATGAAATAGAAAAGTCTATCATTTCAATCAGGTCAACCATACCTATGTCGAATTTGCATGGGAAAAAGCACGACAATTTGATAGGTAGTGCTCCTCTAAGAGGGTTAATAAAGACTGCAAAAATCTCAGACAACTCATTAGTCGAGCTCAAGATATGCGTCCATATTGACATTAGGATTTACGTTGATGTGCATAAGGTCGAAACTTTAAAAATTGCTGCTCATACTGATGACGAGTATTCCTTAGCTCATAGAGTTTCTTTTGTCAGTAATTATTACACTCAGCAGTCTCCTGGTAAAAAAAAACAAAAAAAACAAAAAAAAAAAAAAAACATTTCAGCGTAATACGAGCCCTTATAAATCTCAGTCTGGTACAACCTTTAGAAATCGAGTTTACTATAAGATTGATCAGAAGTTATTGTCTCCTATGTGTACCTACTGCAAGAAGAAAGGATACGTTATTTCTGGTTCCTACAAATTGTAAATTAAGCAACAGACTCAAGACAGACCTATTCCAAATCGCCTTATTTCTAAGAGGTCAAGGTCATGATCGTGTATTGAAAGCAATACATTTGTTGGGTCAAATAAACCCCGGTCTGATTGTGTAATGGAAGATTATGAACCATTCATGTCGAAGGGTTCTATACAACTCATGGGTGATGCTGTCTATCCTATCCCTAATAAAACTAAGGGACAGAGTAGCTTCTAAGAGTTTTATTTTCAGGTACTTTGCCTTTTTCTGAGAAGTCTTCTTCGAATCAGAGTGTTCTTATTCAGGGAGTAGAGTGACTTTGTTAATTTTCCTCTCCATTCTGTAAATTTGTCATCAGACGTAGTCACGGGACCCGTGACAGTCGGAACGGTGTCGTCTTTACTCATTGAGGGCATTCGTTTATTACTAGACAAAGACCTAGCTAGAGATAAGGTTGTGGTTAATCCACATATAACTGATAAACCTTGTTTGGATCAGAAAGTCGATCGTATTGATAAAGAAATCACTGATTTATACCTAACTTGTGCAGTTGCTAGAGCTATGGCACAGAAAGCTCGTGAGAATGATGTTGATAAGGAAACTATTCCTTTAGCTGACACGTGCATTGGTCAGGGATTTGATGAGGTCACTTTCACTCTTCGTTTGTATCAATCAAAGGGTATTGATCACAGTGATCCTCTTTTAACTACTCATTCTCATTATTCTAATTAGGGTGACAATCACTCACTTGCCGTCGAACAGGAAAAAGATCCCGAGATCTCCTGTTTGTTTCAAAGGGCCATTAGTGACACTGAAGCCACAGAAATATCTTATTTCACTAAAAGTGGGACCCTAATGCGAAAATGGAGACCACCTGAGGTACCCTGCTGGTGACGTTATCAGAGCACAATCAAACTGTAGTTCCAAACTCGTACACATGGGAAATTCTTAGTCTGGCCGATGAAACTCCTTTGGCTGGTCATTTAGGGGTTATTAAGACTTATCACAAGATCTTGAAAACTTCTATTGGCCATAATTAAAAGTGATGTTTGTAAATACTGCAGATCTTGTCACACTTGTCAGATGGTAGGAAAGCACAATCAGAAGATACCTAAGGGTCAACTGAAATCTATTCCTGCATTTGACAAACCATTTAGCAGAATAATGGTAGATTGTGTCAGTCCCTTACCCAAGACCAAGTCAGGTAACCAATACATGTTAACCATAATGTGTGCGTCAACAAGATTCCCAGTGGCAATTCCTTTGAGGAATATTAAAACTAAAACAATAGTAGAAGCTATGATAACGTTTCTTCCTTCAACTTGGCCTTCCCAAATCAGTCCAACCTCATCACGAGTCAAATTTTATGTCTGGCATTTTTCAGCAGGTTATGTACGAATTAGGCATCCAACAATTCAAATCTTCTGCCTATCACCCTGAGAGCCAAGGGGCTTTAGAAAGATTTCATCAGACTTTGAAAAATATGATTCGGTCATATTGTTTTGATACGGGTAAAGATTGGGATGAAGTCATTCATTTACTATTGTTTGCTGTTAGGGAATCAGTTCAAGAATCTTTAGGATTCAGTCCCTTTGAACTAGTTTTCTGACACTGTGCGTGGACCATTGAAGTTGTTGAAAGAAACTTCTTTCTAATGAAGATATCGAAATTAATCTTCTCGAAAAGGTTGACAATTTTAAGTACAAGTTGTCAAGAGCTTGTGAGGTTGCAAGAACTCTACTCAGTCAAAACTGAAATTAAGGTATAAAGAAATAAAATGTAAAAGTTTTCGGAATAGTGATAGGGTTCTGACTCTCTTGCCGTACCACAAAATCTTCAGGCAAAGTATTATGCCCCTTACACAGTTGAAATGAACGTAAATGATTTAAATCTCAAATACTCCAGGTCAGCGAAAACAAAAACAACTTTGCCATATAAATATGTTAAAGGAGCATGTGGATAGAGATAGCCAGGTTAATCATACAATTAATTTAGTTGTACCTGTCCCACATACTGAGGATCTAAGCAATGGAATGCAAATAGGATTGTATCGACTTGGAGTAACAAATCTTCGGAATTCAGAAATTATGAATAATCTGGATCTGAAACTTTCAAATCTGCAGCACGAAGACAAGTATGAACTAAAAGAGTTATTACTTGAATATGAGCACTTATTTCCAAATGTTCCTACCAGAACAAATAAACTCTACCATGACGCTGAAATTGTAAATTCCACACCTATGAAACAACACTTAGTACAGGATGAACCTTCTCAAACAGGAATGAAAAAAGAAATTTAATATTTGCTGGAAAATGGTTTCATAGAGCCAGTAAAAGTGACTTTAGTTCACCATGGATACTTGTTCAGAAACCAGATAATACTTTCCGCACGTGCAATGATTATAGAAAGGTGAACAGTGCCACTGAAACAGATTCATTTCCATACCAAGAATTGATGACTATCGTTAAAATTGGAAATGCGAAGTATGTCACCAAATTTGACCTTTCGAAAGGATTGTGGCAAATTCCGTTGACGGAAAGGACAACGGCAATTTCGGCATTCGTGACTCCAGATGGATTTTATCAATATAAAGTGGTGCCGTTTAGGAAGAAAGGTTTGCTTTGTAATTTGCAACGTTTAAATAACATGATTACATTTGGTCTAGACAATTATGATGCTTACATCGATGATGTCATCTACAACGACACCTGGAAAGATGGTTTAGCGACAATTCGAAAATTCTTTGACATACTAAATGATGCAAATATGACAATTTATCGACACGCGAGGTTTGCCCTCCTTGTGTAACATTTCTAGGACATATCGTGGGACATAGACAAGTTAAACCTATAGATGCTAAGGTCAAGGCTATCTCTGAATTCCCTGTGCCCATCAGTAAAAAGCAACTGATAGTATACCTAAAAATCCTATCTGAAATTTTGTTCCATTTTTTTTTCATAATTGCTGAAGGATTTTTATAAGTTAAAGGTCATACTTAAGAGTACAAAAGTGTTCTTATAGCTCCAAATTTCAGTCAGTCATTTAAACTGTCTGTTGATGCAAGTGATGTTCTGGTTGGAGCAGTATTGATTCAAGATGTTACGAGTATATGCTCTTAAAACAGAAACGAGTAAAAGACAAGGTTCGTAAAATTTATCAAATAATTTATTTTGCCTAGAATACAAAGTGAAAATGAGAAAAAATAACGTACGGTATTGCGAATTAATCCCACAATGAACCAAGAATTACAGACAAGTTGTAACGTAATCGAGCTATCAGCCTTTTGAGACTGAATGGGATTTAAGAATTAAAACGTATGCGAGTGATAAATGAAAAAATGTTATTATCCTCTCTTACTAATGATTGTAAAATAAACTGGACACTGAAATAATTACATGAGTACATAGCATGGACTCAAATGGAAAAAATAATGAAATGAACAAATAAATTATTTAGAATATTCAATAACCCTATGATATTATTTAAGTCAAACAATACCGTACCTCTTATCTTTATAGTCAACCACTATACTGACATTTCTCTAGTCAAGCACTATAATGACATTTCCCCTTATAGTCAAACACTATATTGACAATCATACATATGACCAATGTTTACTTGACATTTCATATGATGCCCTTGACCCGTTTTCCCGGCTCGATCACTTTAACCACCCAGGCCTTCCATGCACACACACGATGGCACTTCTACAGGTGGTCTTTCATCTCTCCTTACTACAGCGGCCTCTAGCTACATCTAGTTATCCACACCTAGTTATCCGCACCCAGTTAGCTGAATACGAGAAAACAAACTTCCAAATAATCTGTTTTCTGATTATCGTTCAGATTAATAACATCTGAGCATTTCAATCGAACCAATATCAACACACCAGAAATATTTCCTTATGTACGACTTTCTGTAATATACTATATATACAAACTCTTCAATATTAGTTGTAATAGCAACAAAAATAAACTACAAACAGGAGTACTGCATATATGCCCATATCCCTGTCAATCCGAACCGTACCATCTCTCGCAGCCAAATTACATAAGCCATACACTCTTGGTGAATTAAACTAAAAGTATGAAAAAACAATGCAAGCATATATTATAACATTGAACGTGTTTTGCGAAACTGAACATTAATTTGAACTAAAAGAATGAAACTCACCCAACTTGTCGGCTCGAATTATGCAAAACACAATGGCAATCCCGCCACAACAGCTAAAAGTACAAAGAGCTTCCCCCTAATGGCTGTCCAAATCTAGATCCCTAAGTCATATATATATAGTCGCACGGTAACATGTATTACGCACGTGCCGCGCAAGCAATGTAGGCGTCACGCGATGCAAGGAAGAAGTACACTTACAAAAAATAATATGATGCGCGAAACACATCACCTTAATAATACTGCAATCTATGGTGGTCTAGCCAAGCCATATCAGGTATTTCGTAACACAAGTCATAATAATTTAAAGTCCTGAATAAAACTCAGTACAAGCCTCAAAGAAATCCAAAAGCTAAAGGCAATGACCTAACCGTTCATTTTAAATAAATAGTTTCAAACCAAACTCTGTACTTGTGGATGTAAGTTAAGGTTAGTTGTAGAGGAGGATTATACAGATACACCATAGTCCAGCAATTATATTCTTATGGAGAGCCTAATGTTGTAGGGATATGCGGTATTTTAGGTATGGCTATTATAAAACTGGTGATTCAAGTTAGGTAATGCTTTGTGCATTTGGGTAGAACCCTAGTGGGCTGGGCTTGTTACCACCTTATATACTTAATCCTAATAACCAGGTCGTGGGATTTTATTCTTACTATTTTTTCCACGTGTTGCAACCTTGTGTGGCAGGGCCTGATGGTTTGGGTTGGGATCACCTTATAGTGATCGTTTATCTAATCAGCGTCCATGTGGCTGAGCACCCCTTTATCCAGAATAGGCCCTTAGGTTGAGCCCCTTTGAATTATTTTCCTATTCTGTGTCTTGTGGTATTTTAAATTTTGTATGTTTTAAATTTCGTAATTGCAGTTATTTATTTCATAGATTTTGTGTTTGTATGCCTAACTGTGGATTAGATTTGACCTTTCTTTCGAATATCAGATATGAACCCTAAGCTGGTTATATACACCGAATTGATGTTAGCACTTTCTATCTGAAGGAAATACGAATAGCTGACTGGGAGTTTAGTTTTTCCTGTTTAACCGTGGAAAATAATGTTTTGTTTTGTTGAGTGGTCCGGTTTTATAGTGCCTGGTATGACGGCGACGTCTCACCACGGCACATTATCACCTTTCGAAAGGAAAGAAGTCCTCCGTCTCCATTCTGCACTTCATCTCTTCTCCTCACTCACAAATGTCTTTTTCACACGGAGGTAAACAATTTGTCTTTACCACTATTCTCAATAATTTGAACACAGATTGTCTTTCATGCTCAGGCAAAATATTGCTGATAATGTCATTGTTTTATGTACTGTTCATAAATAGTCCACAACGAATCTGCTGCCTAACGAAATCCAAGTTGGTAGTCACTAACACGCACAGCAGACGTCGTTGAAAATTCAACGGAATCGTAGGTAGACTTAGTTATGTTAACCGTTCTTGGTAATCCCCTAAGTCATGCGTACTGCCACTGATAACCTTCTACATAATTTTTGTTGTTACAATGAGGATAAAAGTCATGGCATGTTAAGTATGTGTCTTTTCCAGGAATCACTATTCTCGGCATTTTGAATAGTTTGTCCTTTTTTCGTTGTGAAAATAGCAATAGTTTAAAATTTGAGAAATAATTTTAAGTTTGCCTTTCACTTTTATTTTGACAATCTCTCCGTAAATGCGTCACTCAGCTCCAAAGGTATAATCTAAAAGGTTCTCTTAGGAAGGCCTTTCTTTTGCGGACATATCATATTTACTGCACAAGGAATCTACTGGTGAAGAGTGGAACAAATTTGTCTTTAGCTGTTACCTTACATACTACAGAAAATTCTCGTCTTGACTTGACAATTCCTGTACACGAGTTTTATACTCTTGTAAGTCTTCATGCTCTGAAACACTTATTTGCAGTATTGTAACCGTGTAGGTAGAATTAGTGTCATCCATATTCTTTTGGGTCCTGGGTAGTTGATCAATGTCTTACCATTTGCATATTTTCAATGTAATTAACCCTCGTATTGCATTCCGCTTCCATTGATTTAAAAGCCTATGTCGCAAAGGGTTATTGGATTAAAGGCCATAGGTCAACTGGTGATGGGGTGTATGGTCATACTGACATTTGGTTAGAAGGAATCTTTAGTCTTAATGACTATTGATCATAGGTAGTCATATGTAATATTAAATATGCCGGCTCTGTATTTAACCGACATACATGTGTCAGATGCAAATGTTTAACAATCCTAAAAGAAGTAACTTTTATTTACCGTAAGCAGTGTAAAGTATACTAATTAATAGTCCTAAGCATACGATATAAGCGACTGTTTGTGAGTATGTTGTGACCTCCGTTTGGTTATACATTGCGACAAGCTCTGATGACTCTCTCTCTCTCTCTCTCTCTCTCTCTCTCTCTCTCTCTCTCTCTCTCTCTCTTAGGAGGCGATAACGCATCAGAGCAGGTTGTTCGACTCCGGATTTCCGTTGCAGATAAGTAATCTTTTACCCGTTGCAGTCCTTTCTGAGCCTATCCGAAAATCCCCACATAACTGTGTGACTACACCGAAACAAAGCTTTTAGCCATAATGCCAATCTTCTAAAGAATTCGTTGTCCTTCTCCTGCAGAGTCTCGTTGATTCAAGACGTTGATATGAAACAGCGCCGTTCCGTATTGGTTACCTCCACCACGCTGACGTCGACCCATCACGTACGTGTGCTCGAAATAGCACTATAGTTCATCCATGTGTTTAACAGTAGGCATGTTATCTGCCAAAACATGAAAGGCCTCAGTCACGTCGTAAACTGGAAAATGGGCAAGCGCTGCTAGACATCTAGCTGAGCCACGAAAGTCATCATTGGTTTCATACTCGTCTTTCATTCAAATTTCTTTACCTTTGCGGAGAACATTTTGTCACATATGGGAGTAACACAGTTACTCTAGCACTCGGTAATGCATTTCTGAATGCGGACAGCGCTTATTTCAAAATTGGTCAATATGACATTCGGTGCAATTTCTGGGCTTAACCGTTTTGCTTCTTCCATTATATGGTTTAATGTTTCGCGAGTTTTATTATTTAGCAAACAGTACACAGCAGCAGGTACTCTAAAGATGAAAGAAAAACCCCGTACAACCTTAAACGTCCCGTCAGCCAACCAAGTCAAAGCTCTAGTCAAACCATCCAACATAATACGACATCCTAGAAGTAGAATTCTTTGTGTCATGAAGTACAAAGTCAGAGAATAGGGCATTATGTCAAATCATAAATCTGAAGGACATCACGGAAATTATGTTTTCACATTACTAGATCCGAGAAAGTTCTGTTTATGACGGCGAAACTACATTCAACGAAGAATGCTTTTGATATCGCATGGGAACGTGTGGAGCAAGCGTTGCGGTTTCAGGTCCTTGCATTGCACTCAATCCTTCAAGCGCTTTTATTTTGTCTTTCCCTTCATCTTACCAACAGCTTTTCGAGTCAAATTTGTGATGTGCGATATCTTGTCTAACATCCTCAAATTTGTGATGTGCGATATCTTGTCTAACATCCTCAAATTTGTGATGTGCGATATCTTGTCTAACATCCTTCAAATTTGTGATGTGCGATATCTTGTCTAACATCCTTCAAATTTGTGATGTGCGATATCTTGTCTAACATCCTTCAAATTTGTGATGTGCGATATCTTGTCTAACATCCTCAAATTTGTGATGTGCGATATCTTGTCTAACATCCTTCAAATTTGTGATGTGCGATATCTTGTCTAACATCCTTCAAATTTGTGATGTGCGATATCTTGTCTAACATCCTTCAAACCGTAAGAAACTATTAGCTATATATGTAAGTATTTGAGTCATACGTCATCTCCATGAAACATGTTCCTTTGCATTTTCTATATGCTTACAGTACTCGCAAGCGTTAACTATAAAAACGTATTCCACTCGTAGAAGTTCCATACCGTGATTATGACTGAAAACACAGCCAAACGAAACCAATACTTATTTTTAATTAACGCAAGCAGAATCAGTTATTTTACTGCGACCTTAAACTAAAGCGACGCCAACCCTTGTTTTGGTATATCATGCAGAAAAACCAGTCCTATGAAGCCAATACAACAATAGTGTTACCGTAATTAAGACAGACACCACTCAAACGAAACCAACACATGACTTAATTAACTCCAGCAAAGTCCATATGTTAGGATAGTTTATACAGAAAACTAAACCATATTTTTTTTTTGAATGATTGTGCATAATGCCGGTCACACGAAACCAATATAATAATAGTTTCTTTATTTGGGATCTTATGGCCGATAATACTATGACTAATAACCGTCATGAACAAACTTCCATCTGACCAAACCTTCTTATGACCAAAAGTCCATATGACTAAATGCCCCATGATCATTAGTTCGTCGTGAAGGACGTAATTGTTATTTGCGTTTCACTTGAATCTATTTAAACACTTTGTAAATGCATTCCATTAGCTCAGGGGGCAAACTACACATATTCTCCATTAAAGCATTCATTGGTATAATACGCATAACCCATCAAAGGTAGGTAGTGACAGCAAAGAAACCAATTGGCATGTTACAGGAAATCTGACTTTATACTCCATTTGAGGATCTTCACGCCACAATTGAAGCTCTGTAGTTGATCACGTCGTCTTGAGTAAACATGTGCGGCTTTGGGTAATGTTTTCGTACTAGGCATCCCATCCAAATCTTTTGCCCATTCTTTCAACGACTAGAGGAGACTTTCAAACTCACAACTGCTCAGAAAAGACACCGGAAACGCGTATCCGTTTTTATTTGTACATCACGATTAGCGACTTATATCCATACTGGTTTGGGAGTGCATGGAAGATCCGTAGATCGGTACACGCACGGCATAATTTGTACCAGTAAAGAAGAACGGCCGTATTGCATAGCTGTCAAAAGTAGAGCGTTAAATCACACCAAGGGCGTCGCTCTCGATGGTAGTAGAGGAACCAAAAGGTCGTGCTGGATCGGTGACGTCACAGAGTACGACATCACTCTGGTCTAAAGGTAGATCAACGTACTCGAGTTCATTATCGAACTTGGAGTCTGTCATGAGCCCTCGCGTGGTTGCTGTGTTAAATTATTCATTATATTTCCTGATCAGCGTTCTCATTTTATATAATGGAGTTCATCGTCTCGGTAGGTAAACTGTTGTGGTCAGGAAATCTTACTCGTTTCTGGTACACAGTTTGATGGACTTTTTCTACAGGACATCTAAGGATTTGGCACTTCGATCAAAGTAGAATTATATGTGGATCTAATATTTTCCCGCGAGAGTCTTGATCTTGTACGGACTGTAGAACTTCTTTCCAGACGCTACTGTTCACCACTTGGCTTGGTTCATAGTTGAGTGCAATTGCTTTCACCTTGAATCTGGTACGAATATCTCCCTGTTGGTCACCGCATTGGTATCCGTACTTTTGAAGGCCGCCAACAGCAAAACTGACCATATCATCTTTTTGGTGCTCGTCAGTCCATACACTAAAATGATACCATTTGGTTTTGTGTTTATGACTTATGCCGTATGAAAGTAAAAGACTCAATCTCCTATAAGTTCAAAGAAAGAAAAACATATTAAACGGGCAATGGCTGACATGTATGCTGGCATGAAGACATTTCTAAACTAGTCTGGAAACTCTTTCGCATCTTCGTAATTCACCTGTATCAAATTTTCACTTGTTTCAAGTGTTACGTGTCTAGGCTGGTACAAAAGTAACAAAGAAAAGAGTGAAGCCAACAGGCTTTGTAAATTTTAACAGAATAATTTATTTCCCTAGCAAACAAGTGAAAAATATGAAAAGGGACTTACGGTTTGTGAATCTAATCCAAAAATTAATCCTAGAATTTATTGAATCAAAAATCGAATCCCGATTAAGTTCCAAGATGGAAGGCGATGACGTGTTCTATAACCTGTTCTGTGTTGTCGTGTCAACAGTTCCTTGCTGAATTACTAAAATTAATATTCCGGCTTTAGAATTCCGAATAATTTTCACTAAATGTCTTTGTCCAAGAATTCTGATGAGCACTAGATAAAGTCTCCAGGGAAAATAAATTATTTTAAATAAAAAGCTTAATTCAACTGGCAACAACAAAATAATACCTTTGAGGCCGAGGGTGTGAATTACGACTGACTGAAATCACTATGAAACATCAGTTTTAACCCGCAATTTTAGATCAAATGATGGGGTCACGTGGTCACTTAGTTCGAACGGCGTAGTAATACCACATGTCGGCTGTTACGTACGCCATGGACGAATTTGATTCTACTGAACGAATCTATAAGACTGAACAAAAAAGCAATTGTTTACATAGAACTGACACGCAAGCCAAGTATGACCTTGATTACGACCAATGAATTTTACTAAAGGAAAGAAATTTTAAAAAAGTTGTTTACCAGTTCTGAATCAAAGTCCGGAACTTGGTCAGCTAAAAATACAATGTAGCAATACTGGTTATTTACCAGGTCAAAACAATAGCATGTAATGAAATAAAAATAAAATAAAAAAAAAAAAATTAAAACTAATTAAATTACATATACGTAACAGAAGTGTTTTCATTTGTCGTCCACCAGTTGAAAATATCTACTTGGATCTGCCAAGTATTCTGTCCTGGTTCATGTGAGATGTTATCCCGGTTTGCCCCACAAACAATTTAACACGACTACCCAAGGATACAAAGAACTCACATTGATGCATTAGATTTCTTCTCCTTGAGATTTGTTCACGTCATACAGCAAGCATGATAAATTGGTTGCTCCGTCAAACAAACTATCGCTTGGGTTAAGAAGTAGACACCGTAACAATGGGCAATGCATCTATATGCTGGATCGTTTTCTAAACGTAAATCGTACTCTACAGTGCTATCATTTCTTATCCTTGTCTTTCTTATCTAACCCGTCGTTGATATGTTTGTACAACTCAACGCCTTTGGATTAGTAAAACATTTCAATTCGTTTCACACTATCCTTAGTATATATATATATATATATATATATATATATATATATATATATATATATATATATATATATATATATGCACTGTCCCATTCTTGCACGTATTTTCTATACCAAGTCAAACTGTATACTATGCCTACACTGTCATATCTTCTACACTTGTTTGGAAGATGCTGTTTAATCTAAGCAACCTAGTCTTTGTGACGACATAGTGGGCCATGACCTAGATTACAGGTACGGATATCTGGAAGAGACGAGTGTGTGTAAAAAAGGCAGAGGTCTGAAGAAAGTATTGGTTTAAATACCGCCACTGCTAAGACGTTTGGATAGAAGAACAGGGATATGGTTCGGTATGTATTCACTAACACTGGTAAATAACTTCAGCGGGCCTTTTCAAGGCCACCCAGATCTCTACAAATGAAAGATAAGAATCTTATTTGCCAAACCGTTGAGTTTTATGCTTTATTAATGTATGTGCTTGTTTGTATGAATTTGTTGACAACTAAAACTTATACCCACCCCATTACCCCTTCCCTCTTCTGTTGATTATATTTGTAGGCGAGGACATTATAGTGTGTCTGTAAACACTCTCTAACCTTTTCTTCTATGATAATATGAATGTATACTTGTGTGAACATGTTTGTCTATTTTATCCCTTCTTTTACATCCTGCCTCCTTCTGTGTGCTAGTATGGTTGCACGTGTGTGTGAAGTGTGTGTATCAACTCTTCCTACTCCGTTTACTGGATGGTATCGGTGTGTATTTGGATAGTAAACAAGATGCGGGTGCTGGATTGTGTATATTGTGTGTTTGGATTGTGGATAATCATTTTTACATTACATCCCCTGTCCCTATAAAATGTCGACCCCTTTTCTCCCCTAAGACTGAATTTCCCCTTGATCCCATAAACTGTCAAACTTTGTTTACTTTACCTTTACACAGTTGTATTTTACCTTGTCCCTAAAAGGTCATTCCCATGTTAAATCTATGGACCCATTTAATACAGGATTTCCTTCCCCGCCCCCCCCCCCCCAGCTTCCTCCAAATGTTAACCTATGGACGCCTTTGTAAGTATCACATGGACCCTGGCCACATTATTGCTTCAGGTCAGAACCCACGAATGTAGTCCCAGTCTATATTTATATTTATCTTCTCTCATTTTGATGGTGATGCAAGAGTTAGATCTACTCAGTCTTCGTATTGCATTAAATTTAATTGTTTATTCTTTAAAATTTGAGCATTGTAGTTTGGATGTCAGTGTGTATTTCGGCGACAATGCAGAGTGAGTAATGAAGCTTTGATGCTGCTCCGGAAGTGAGACCCGTGACCCTTTGCACTGTACTTTGTTTACAATTCAGCCTCTCAAAAAATGCTATGACAAGAACTTCATCGTGAATTCATCTGTGAAGGTATTTAATAATAAGATGTGATTTAGTATGATTTGAAAACAATGGAAAGTTCACTACTGAAAATACGTTGTAGAGACTATATAGGAAAAATAATTGGAACCAAAGTCCGTATGTCACCCCATTGCCATATACACTACTCATGGTTAGCCATTCAGTTGTGAAGGCGATTTGTGTAGAATTCCTAGCAAAGGTTTTGGCATCTGTATGTCTTATGTTAATCATTATCAAGATCGTACATAGTTTGTTCAACTGAACATGTATCACGGAGTACATAATTAGTTTTGAATTAGCAAGCAACATAGGAGTTTTCGTCATCAAATGACTTGGTACTCTTTTCAACACGGGAAAAATATATTTTATGTTTATGTAGTCAACCAGTCACTACTTAATCATAATTTTACAAACTATGAAAAAATGAAGATGTCTACCGACGAACAGACGGAAACGTAAAGACGCCTAAATGATTGTTTTTTGCTAAACCGGGTTTAGTCCGTACGATACCTAAAACAGATTTTGATCAATCAGTCAATCATGGTCTGAGTATATTAGAATTTAAAACTGAAACCAGTTAAACGCCCATCTTCAGTAATCGGATCTAGATCTTGTATCATAAGCTATAATTCAATATAATACCGAACCCCGATAAATATATAAAATGGGATGAAAGGGGTTTGTCAACATTTTATCACGTCTTAAATAAGACAATCCTATTACGTCTTGAGTAACTCAATCCTACTACGTCAAGAGTTTGTTTTGTAAGGGATACTGTCATAATCAATATTTTAGATAATAAGATTTTCTATTTTCTGGTAGATTGATTCTGACAAAAATGTTGAGTATAAATTCTTGCAAAGCCTGCTAAACCAGCAAGAAACTATATAAAGTATAAAAATCAAAAACGTTTGAAAGTCTATTGTGACCTGTTTGGATACAAAATATTAAGTGGATCGTTAAGTCTTTGACAGATCATGATCCGCCTTTTAAGAGTCATCTCTCTTCACGCAATTGATAATTGTTTATATAAAAAAAATTGATTTGGTTGTAGTTGTGGTGATATATGTTGTATAAATGACAACGATTGTAGACGCCTTGGTAGAATTAAGGGTCGACAGAGATAAATCTGTAACTTATTGATGTGAATATATTTGTACACAAAATAGATATATTCCATATTTTAGATATCAAAGGTGTATTATTCTCTTCTTAGTCATAAACTGGCCATACTTCATTAATTATTTTAGATACGAGACTCGTGATAAGTCAACTGTCGCAGTCATTATTCAACACCAAGTCTAAAGTTCACTGACCAAATCCGTTCCATTGGGTTGTTTATATCAAACAACGTTCATGTATATGTGTTTGATACACAAGACCGGTCCTGGTTGTTATTTCAGATATAGCTTCTGCAAGCTTTACATTTCATTAGTAGTAGCTGTTGTTGTTGTTGTAGTGGTAGTTGTGACGATAGTAAGAATAGTGGTGGTGGTGGTAACTGTAGTAGTAGTAGCAGGAGGTGGAGGAGAAGAAACAGATGTAACAGCATCTCCAATTTTATTAGTGTTTTATTCTTGTTACAGTAGTGGTAAATCTCTAAAATGGCGTCTTAGGTCGTGCTGTAGATGGCGTAGAAGATGTTAGTAACTTATTTTCGTTTGCACATTTAGGGAACCCACATATAGCGCAATACAGTTTCTTCACAAACGCACGAGG
>JAECUM010018229.1:0-10938 GCA_016617855.1 Megalonaias nervosa
TATATGTTTATTTATTTATTTTGGTTGAGCTATAGGTACAACCTTAGCTGCCGTTAGGGATAATAATTCAAGCAGCCGTTAATCTAACGTCTGAACGAATATGTTTCGATCTTTCGTTAAATTATCTAGACACTTCTGTCATTATTTCAACCTCATGTTTATGTAATATGTCACGCTCATATTTCTTAGACACGTTTTCGCTGAGTCTTTTCATTTATATTTGACAGATTTAAAAACAAAATCTTTTATTCATCGTATACGTTAATACATCACAGTCATAAAGTGGTATAGATCGTTCGAAAAGCACAGATTGTATCAAGCAGTTCTGATTAGTACAGAAAACAAGGATATTAATATTGTAATATTTCCAGTACATTTCAGACATATTTTATGGTTAACTAATTTCACGCTAGCACGGTGTTGTAACTAAACTCATTGAACGAAAGAGGTGAAGACTTATGAATTGTTTTAGTGTTATAATTAACTTTTGTTTATGTATGATAAATATAAGTATAAAAGATAAGTATAGAATACAATTGTTTGTTCATCTTAACTGAGTTCGAACAAGCATTGCATTATGTAAATTGGATTTAGTTAAAACGTTTTTAACTTTATTGAATTTTGAGAAGCAACTTATGTCTGAAAAAAGATACAAAATATTAGTTTGGGGACTTTTGAGAAAAAGAACAAGTGTGCAAATTATAAATAGGTGTACATACATTACCGAATGTAATTTAACAGAATAAAATTAAACGTTTAGTTAAATTCAGTCCAAAAGCAGCTTATACATAGCTAATATAAAAAAAACCCAAAACTAGTTTGTATAAACAGAGTGTGAGAAATGGAAACCATATTTAAAGTCATTTTAAAGAAATCATATAATCTTACAAAACCAATATCAGACTGGGAAAATCTTTGTCTTCAAACACGGCAATTTAAAAGATTTGTTGGGCATAAATGAACCATGCCTAGATCTTTTTCACTTATACACCTTACAACATACAAGTATTGTCTATTAGTGCCACGCAAACTATGATACACACATCACAGATATATATATATATATATATATATATATATATATATATATTAGGTATATATATATATATATATATATATATATATATATATATATATATATATATATATATATATATATATTCCTGAACATGCTGAGATGTATGTATACATTCTAATGCATAAGCGATACCTGGTTTTATACAAGGTTTATCTTATATACTGAAAGATTCCTTATGTTTCATAGTCTCTTTATCTCTCTTATCCTTCTTATCATTATCTCTCATTGTCTATATGTCTCCGTACATTTCAGGTTAGTTTTGTCGCATTTTATTTACAATTCATAATACCTACTACACCTCTTATAAGGTAGACTATACAATACTCAGAGACTTACGGCCAAATAATATGTTGAAAAAATAACACTCCCCATAAACTATAACAATCATAGAATAAAGGATAATATGCAACCCTTTTTCCGTTCACTTGTAGTGTCATTTGTATTTTATGCTGAATTAGGAACTTTGTGAAATAATTACTACATTGTTTTCAGTTGTTTCCATTTTTGCGAATAGAAAGTAATTGATGTTCTGCTGCTCATAAAGCTTTTTCATCTCTTTCCTCTTATATTTGAACTGGCAGGTTAATTTTCAACCCCAAAATTCCATGGCAGTGATAGAGAATGGAACAAAAATGGTCGACGGAAAAATGTATCTGTTCGGTCTCGTAGATTAGGATATATACATTGCATCGAAATCTTTACTAGGATACGACCAAACTATTCTCTTTACCAGACAAGTGCATGCACACAGGGGGTAACCATATACATTGAGAATACAATGGCTATGTGAGTAAAATGTCCGAATTTAACAGAATAAAGCCGGTTTGGGGCAAGATTTTGCAAAAATACTGAACAACTAATACCAGGAAACGATATCGTTCCTAAATGGAACTAAAAGGAATATTTAAACTGAACCATGCAATCAAAAGAGAATGAACGTATTGAACGTATAAACTAATATGAATGATAAATGAACATATCACTATGGACAATCAGTGTATATAATGGATACACAAAAATGAACAATACATGGTTCTCTCACCAAAAGTTATAACATGTATAGAATTTGTACAAAAGCATGTATGTTTCATCCACAAATATGATATATGTATCATTGACTTTCACTCGTATAACAATATTGGATTCTCTGATTTCACTTGCATATTGAATACAATCAATTTAAAATCTGTATCTCCTGTAGGCTTGTTGATGATCATGATGTATTTCCGTTTCCTGTTGACTCTGCGAGTCAAGGAGCCGCCAAGCTCCCAACATTATTCCCAACATAACCGTTTGTCCAGAATCTGCTATGTAATCAATACCATCATCCGAATCAACGTCACCATAGACAACAATTTATTGGTTGCGAGAATCCCCATAGATTTCACTCCTGCTTCACAAAAATGTTCAACATTCAATGACTGAACCATGTAGGACATGAGATACGCTTAAATACGAATACAATAATATACATTAAGTATGCGCGCATATGGATTTGCTTCGTTACACAAATCACTTCATCTGAATTACTGTAAGAGGTTATTTTCATAATAACCACGTTCGTACAAGAAGTATGTGTCCGACCAGAATAATCTCATTCGTTTATAAGAACTCGTAGAACTGAATTCACATTTTGTTCAGTTATAAAAATGGCCAGTTTGAAACTGACTATAATCTGCCTGTTATCATAGAGGTTTGTGACATAGGAATGACGCTTTTTAAAGTTTAGAATTAATCCTGAAACATCCGATATATAATTCTATATCTTAAACGGATAGTTAAAAATAATGGAAGTTCATATTTCCCAGACTTCTGTAGCTGAAGATTTCTACCATAAAGTTGTACCAGATCATATGCGTAGATACCCCCGTAAAAAGGTATATCAAGATTAGATGCGTACTTTGCCATACATGCTTTTTGTTTGCTAAAGAATCCGTTCTTGATGGCTTTTTGTGTGTGTCTGTTTCAACACACAATCAATATCTGCTTTGATTGGACAGAATAAGATATATTGCCGTACAGTCTTTTTTGTTGGTCTGGAGAACAATTGTAATCTGGACAGCTTTCTTAGAAAACTTGTTGTATTGTAATTAGTCAAAGAGGATTTACTATGTTCGGTACCCTGGTTGTTCTGACAATCCACAGCGAGGGAGATAAATGTTATCGGAGTTTCCACTCCAGTCATTTTGTATGTAGAGGAATGGTTAAACCTAACTCAGTATTTTGAAATAACCATGGAAGAAAGTAAACCGCCGTTGGGTTATGCTGTTTGTGGCAACCAAACCCTAAATTTGCGTTCATAAATAATGCATAAACACTTTACTACACACAATTCCGTGACGCCGTATTACTCGCTGACGATGTTTCAAACACGTAGCTAAATGATAGGCAAATATACATTTCCCTAATTTCTCTTTAAAGTCGCATATTCTTTAGAAATACTGCAGCCTTGGAATAGTGAAATCACGTGTTTCAGAAGTTCAATTACTTATGATAGATATTTAGTGATAATGTGCCTAAAGTACGAAAGAATTTGACTTTTTGGTATGAGTTTTACTTATACATATTGTGATAAGAAACTCTCAAAAATGGTTAGCGTTAACTCGATGTAGGACATTATGGTGGAAGAGTGGGGTGGAGGGACTAAGTTATCGTATTCTTGCCAAATTTGTCAAACTTTGTTTTGAAATTGTTCTGCACAATATATTCCACTGAATACTCCAAGAATACGGACTGAACACGATTTTTAGTTTTGACCGCATTTCAGAGATTTAACATTTTTCAAATTATAAAACCACGTTCATCGTGCCGTTACCGATACAGTGGACTCCTCACGTCGTGTTGTACATTTAAAGCATTTACTTCCGCAACAAAAAGCATTTTCATAGAGTAAATATGGTGGAATAAACATCAAGCAGACATGATCCCTTATTGTACATCACAAATTTGACGATAGAACATTTAAGCAATGCTTATTGTATATCCTATTATATACCTTTTAAAACAATTAGAATATATTTGGATAGTTGATCAAAATTGAATATTTTTTATTAGTAACTAGAACGAAACATTTAATGTGGCCTAATTTTGACTCAAGTCACTTTGACAACTTTAACTCGTAAGATATTTTTTGATCCACTCATAACAAATATTCCCACCTAATAATGTATTAGATGTTTTGTTTGCTTGAATGGTATTGTACTTAACACAAATTGACCTCCAGTATTTGCTTTCCTTTCTATAGTTTTTGTCTGTTCTCTTTCTCTGGGTTATTGCTGATGCTATTTGCATAGCGAAAGTACTCCGGGATATAGATATTGTACAACCAAAACATATGTATCACAAACAATTGATATTTTGGCGACATAAGTGACTGTGTTGTAGTCTGTGCTATTCAGTTTCTCCACAGTATAAAGACACTATGAAAATAGGGGAAGCTTAGCTTTCAATGACATATAACAACTTAATTTGAGCCAGTTATGCGTGTAGTTTCATCGCATGTAAGATTTAAATCCTCTGGAAAATTGTATTAGGTGCACGCTGGAAATGACTTTTTAAAAACTAACTGCTACTCAAGAGAGCTTTTATTTTCTTTATTACATTGCACTCTTGTGGTCTTCGCCTTGATAAAAGTATCCATAGATCTAGAAAGCAATTTCCCCGTATTTCTGATCTACTCAACCATACTGTGGCATATCAGTTTAAGTGTCTTTGAAAAGCTCTTATTTCCATATATATATATATATTCTTATCATGCAATAACTTGCATTACTTTCTCATTATCATTAAGCTGTAATAATCAGTCAATGAATATATGTAGAGACCATGCTCTTTTCTATTTTGATCTTTTTGTTTAGAAAGATGCATGTCTTATGAGTATTCTGCATTATGCATAATAATCCATAGTTAAGTATATGAACTGTGTTTAAGTTTTCCTGGTCACACCAACAGGTATGAAGGTCTATGTTTACTCATTTCAAATAATGTAGTTACAGCTCATAATCATGATCAAGGTTTTAATGTGTTTCAATCGTAATGGAAATATTTTAGGTCGAAAATAAGACGATATAACGTTTATGTAAAATTGGTTTAGGTTTCACTTATAAATTACTCTAACACTCTCAATGTATTTGTCGTGAATTTAAATAAGACTGAAATAGTTTTGCATCTATAAAATAGCATGTTGTGCTTATAACGACGTTTATTTTTAGGCATGTGATGTATGAGGATACCATTAATAATACTGGTGATATCGGTAAGTAATCTCTCTCACACACTCTGATCTGGGATACACTTTTATTATATGTTCAATACAAGACAGTGAAAGATTTCTTATTTTGCGTCAAGATCCATTAAAATGTGGCATACTCAAGTTGCAACCAACCTATTTGGTCATGAAAGTATCAAGCGAGAATAACACTTATCATTCGTAAGGGGGTCATTTTTATATTGCGCAAAGAGTCTCCTACAGAATATATCAGTTACGTTTTCGAAATATGTACTCCTGTACAAACTATATCTGTCCTACTTGAAATACCATTTTGAAGTCACAATTATAGTTATTCGTCAGGATTATTATTCCTCAGTTTATACTCCAGTGTATACAGTAATATCTTAAACAACTACCTTGGGCATTAAAATGACCAGGAATTTGTATTTTATCTCTAAGAATTGTATTTTATCTCTAATAGTTAACAGGTTAAACAGAATCTACATTAAAGTAAAACATGTCTCCAGAGATCATACATTGCCTTTCCCTTGTATATTAGTACTGAGGCACATGTGGCCGTGAGATGAAAAGCTTGCATATCTAAGCTCTCTCCGCGTGATTTCCAGTGTCGGTTTGGTAGAAGTGAGGATGTGAGAAGGTTGACCAGTAGTTTCCAAGTTGGTCGGTGGTTCTTTCTGGGGTCTCCGTCGGTTCTTCCTCCACCAAATATACTGGCATTCACGTATATCCGATCAGGTACTTAAAAATGGCGCAAATTTACCCAAACCAAATATTATACAACAGAGCACTAATCTTCTTGGCCATGCGCACACCTCATCAAAAGTGCTTGCACAAGCTCGAGAGAGAGGGCTTGTGCGGCAAGTGAACCAACTCTCTATGCAATGGGAGATTAATGATCGGCTAAATGCAAAAGCCCATGGGATCTATGTTTAGAAATGCAAAACGTTATTGTGCATCTCTCTACCTTTTAGTTATAATTCGGTCGAAGCAAGTATACCACCCACACACGTAACGGCACCCATGACGGTGGAGGAATTTAAACATAAATATATAAAGTCATTAAAAAAAGAATTCTACATAATGTAACGCATTCTGCAGAGTAAATAACCTTTCGGGAAGGAATTGGAAACAGTTTAAAGATTGTTGAGGGAATGTGGTCTTGGTTTGAAGTCCATCAGCTGGGATGTATGTTGTTTTAATTTTGCTAGTGTATATAAAACTATTTAAAATAATTCCGAATTTCCCCACCTCAAATGTGGGTTTTTGAAATAAATGCATCCACGTCCACATCACCTTGCGGTTTATTCAGCAGAACGCTCAAGGGTTAGATGGTGACCAGCGCCTATAGCCCATGGTGGTGGATTGTTCCAAACGAGCCCAGTACTAAAGCATTGTTCTGCACCAACCAGTCTCTCATTTTCACCTGAACTAGTTTCTGGAACCTATATTCTATGAGAAAAGTGTTACACTGTTTGTACAAGAACAGAGCGTTTTGCCACGTATTAATTGCTTTCCATACCGTGTTGGCATTTATTGTCGCCTTCGGCCTTCATTGCACCCGTGTGATGATATGGACAAACGTTTGAACAATTCTTTTTTCTTCATATAGTGGTACGTCCATGCAGGTCTTATAATAGAATGTACTGGTTTCTAGGGTGTGACTGCGTCTGCAGGATGTTTATTACACATGGAGAATGCTTCACTGACAACAACATTTTTAGTCAGCTGTAATAATAATGAATGTTGATTTACACATGCATAGTTTCGGAGGAATTAAGTTGATACAAAGAGGTGTTTAGACCAGACCACCAGCCGGCCTGGTGTTCATTGTGATGGCACTAGATCATTAGTTGTTTTAGTTGGTTTGCTATGGACTACGAGTCCAGATGAATAAGAGGTACATTGGGAAATTTATTAGTAATGTATAATTCGCGCAGATGTTCACCGGGTGTTTTCTTATCGATGCCTTCACACATGTGAAGACTCTGACTGTAGCAGCCTTGGCTGTGGTTGGCACGGGTATATATGCATCAACGCAGGCTTGCAGGATCGAAGATTTTAGCAATAATACTGGCAGATCATGACTTTCGGTTCTCTCAGCATGTGTTGTCTTTTCTTATTTGCTTTCACTAAGTTATACGAATAGATCTAAACAGTTAATTGAAATAATTCCCACCAGTATCGACCACTAATGTTTGGGAGGGTTGATTGGTGGCCAACACCCACGCCCCAGAATGATTGATCTAAATCATCACATACTTAAAGTGTTTTTTTTCTTCAACAGGCAATCCTCCCACCCTTACCTGCCAGAGTGTGTATATTGTATATACTACGAGATCAGTTGTACAAATGATTGTTGCAAAAAACGTTTGTCTGATTGACGAATGAAAGAAGAAAGCACCTTACCTGCTAGTAATTACCTCCCATTTATTGTCAAGATCGGTCTTTATTGTAACACGTTCGATGATTTGGACAAACGTTTGGAAGAGATATCTGTTTCAAACAGTTGTACGTACCTACAAGCCGTGTACACAGTATATTGATAATTGAAGATTTCATTGATCCTATAAAACTGGGTGCGAGAGGCTTCTCAGACAAATCAGACTGTCTGGTTGCTGTGCGACTGCTTCGTTGAGCGCTGTGTACTTGAATCACGACATTGCGATGAGATTGTTATCTTTCGTCGTGCCTATGCCGACTGATATCATATTTCGAGCTGAGCCTTCTCAGCGACCCGGCGAGCAGTCGCTTCTTTTTGATGACCAACGCCGGGATGAATAGAGCGTCCGTTGGCCTTTGCAGAGTAGATGTAGCCAGGAATAGACTTCTGTCTTTTAAATGCTTCTAAATTCTCGTTGTTCCACACTTTGCGAGGAGAAACCTTTTTTGCCATACCCATTCTATATGGCCAAGCATTGCTCTAGTATTCCTGGGGATAAAACATCTTGCTTCTATCTAATGAGTTTTTCTCTAGGTGATCTGTTTCATTGGCTTCGACGTAAAGGTAATTTCGTCTATGTCGGGCCGATTGGCCTCCCGGTGGCCAAACTTTTCCATTTGAATTTTAACCTGTCTTCAGCCATATTTTATTTTATCAGATAGTGCCTATGAATTAAAGAAGGGACATTTGTATTTCAGTAGCGATGTAGCTGAACTGCAAGGATGTCTCCATTATTAAACAATTAGACCCATAGCGCTTCCTCTGCAGCACGCTTGGTATAAAATATGCTGTCAGCACTATTGTTTATAACCAAATAATACAAGCATGATAAACAGAACTGTCACCCTTTATTTATAAAATACATGTACTTGGGTTTCGTCTTTCGTGTACAACGATACCTTAGGGTGATTTATGTATATTGTACAATTTTTCGAAGCAGTAAGTTCGGTTCATCCTATGCCGCATGTGCTTTCGATGGGAAACACCGAATACTTTCAGCGCATAGACGATGTAGGGCTGCATCGTCTGTGTATAAATGCCTCACCGTAAGACTAAATCTTTACATTACGGAACGTCTTGTCAGTGAGCCATCTACTTAAGGACTTGCACATCTTCAGCTGTAGAGGTATCTGATCGGAGACGACAGGGTACCAGCTGTACAGCTAGCAATAGAAGTTGAACATAGCAGCTGTAAATCTGAACCATAGTAGCCGTACAACTGAGTGAACAGCGTTCCTGGTCGAGTAGGAAATGATTGGGCGTTGCTGACCGATGGGTGGGAGCTGATTGTTTGATTCACCAAGAAATTGAATGGAAATTGTGGTCGGTGAAAACCTGTAATGCTGTAATCTTGATTGACCAATGTGAATGGTAGTCAAGTATTCTGGTGACGGAATGTTTGTGTCCCTCCATTCATGTAATCTTTAATCAGTGGGCTAATTTAGGGGTTTATTATACCCGGTGTTTTGGGACTGTAAAGATGTTTTGTATGATATCTGTCCCTTTGTTTTCATCATTTTACTATTTGAGTAAAGTGCCTCATCTTTCACTATTTGAGTGAATACATTTTACTGTACGAATAAAGTACATCATTGCGCATTGTGTTAATTTTGTCCAATATTTGGATCTTGTACACGCACGTATTAATCATAATTCCTTTCTCATTCAAGGCATTCATCAGCAAACATTGTATTTATATCACCATGAAAAGTGTTCTGTTGTAAATCCGAAATCCAATCCGGTTAATTTGTTTCAAGAACCATTTGCTTATTTTCCAATTTCTCAACTTCAGTAGGTTCTATGTCTTTGTGTCCCGCATTGCCTAGGCTTGAAATAACATTTGCTTTAAGCGTCGTCACAGCACAGCCAGACGCCAAAGGCACGATCGTGGAAACATCAACAGTGATTTTGTTCAAACGATATTTATAAAGCTTGATGGAAATGAATTGTGTCTACACTGACGCTATCAATATTTAGGGTATCTACAATAATTTTCTAGTTCATAAAATATAACAAATTCCGGCTGTCAAGGTATACAAGATGCCAATACCGCTGATATACGGGTAGGCGCTGCCAATTCCGTTGCCACAGCTGAGTTCGACTAATTGATCCACGTTGCATTCTGAGCTCGCTCTTGGTATAGCTAGTTTTTGGGCTGACAAAAGTTATATGCCATATTACCGGTGCCGTGTTTGAGATATTTGACATTTGTCTATTTATCTAGGTGAATTTGATATGCTGAAATGAATAGTGACTCCTTTTATCAATTGCGACATTTGTGTGACACCCCCTTTGTGGCTTCGGAGCTTAAATTATTTTTGTGTAGATCTTTCAGTTATATTGTCGGGTAAAAGTCATTTAATTTAGTTCCAAAGTCACATACATTGGAACAAACAATTTTCTCTACTGACATTGGGTCGAGTCTCTATATCTGTATTTTTGGATACCTTTTATGAAGACGTAATCATTGAGGCTTTAACATTACTTTTCGCGTTTATTTTCTTTTCATTTGCAATGGATTAAATTAAACTGTTGTATAATTGCATTTAATTCAAATGCATCAGATACAATCTTTTACTCTGAGCATGGTTTTATGTGTTATTTTAATTGCCTGATCTACATGAAACCAACAATGTGTCTTAATGTTACTCTTTGGGAATGTAATTTTGATATCTAACCGTTTACCTTTATTTTCCTTCAGGTTTGTCTATCAAAGGGAAAATATGTGAAATTGGTGGCAGAGTCCAAATAGTCCATTCAGAAGATTTTGTTCTGACGGTGAGCACCACTGCACACGAACTTGGACACAGGTAAGTCAACTCTTGGTGACCTATTTGTACCCCACATTTGCCTTTACATGTTTAATGCTTCAGGTGCCCATGGTGGATTTGTGATTTCAACAGGTGAGAAAGTTAGTTCATATAGTCTGCAGTGACATTGAAACCGACATACGTAAAACAAAACTCACCTGAACAAAATATCAATAACTGTTTACAGCTATAAATAAAGGAAAGGCTGGTTTTAAAAAGGAATTTATAGATAACGTAACGTTTAGCTCACAGCATCAACACTGCGTGAAAATGAGAGCCTGGGATAAGGAAACGACCATTGGCCCAGAAACTCTAAACTTATGAAACGTATTGAGAAAACACTACGACATACAAACAAGCCGAAAAAGTACAACAAACA
>JAECUM010018230.1:0-27651 GCA_016617855.1 Megalonaias nervosa
CATCTCCTGCTAAACCATCAATATCATTTGCGAAGCATCGGAGGAAGAACAATCACCCAAATATGTATACTACATGGTAAAACCCGCTACATAGTAAATTTTAAATTGAACAAGGCAATGCAACGATTTTTCTCCTAGTCGTTGGGCACAACCTTCATTGCGGTCGTCTCAATTACACAGCTGATATGCAGTTGGTTCCAATACCATTTCAAGAATCTTACTTGCATCCTATAACAGGCGTCTTGGTACAAATCATATTTAGGTACTGACATTTAATAGCTTTTCTGGTTTAAAAAAAAATAGACATTTTGTAACAATCACTTAGTAACATTCAGAAAAGAATTAGTCACAGTCAATTTTCTTTTGTTTTCTTTCTTCAGCATTATTCCTCAGCAGCGCACCTGTTGTTATCAGGCAACAAGGTTCATGTGGAATTTAACACAAGATGTTTCAAAAACCTACTGGTAAAAACATGGCTAACTTAAAAAGTTAACATTAAAGAGAGATGCAAACTATTGGAAGTTGAATTAAACCATCAGGATAAAATTCGAAAAGTAACAGGCATAGAATCAAGTTTGAATTAATTCTTTAGTTGCAAAAAGTAGAGCAGAAAGATACAGAAGAAATAAAAAAAAGGGCCCGGAACAAACGGAGGTAGAGAGGGAAAATGAATTTAAAGAAAAAAAGAAGAGATAGATAAGAAACAGTTTTATTAGGAAACTGCCCATATCCTTTATTTTTATTCATTGGCATCTCCTATTTTGTTTACAAACTGGAGACATGGCAAGAACCAACTGTGCAAAGAAAAAGACAAAAAGCAGAAAATAAAACGGCAAATCCTGGACAAGTCAAATGACGGACACCGTGCATATCGCGTGCAAGGCAAGCAAACTGCGCAACTTGGATGAATAAAAAAAACAATCATAAAACAACTATTGTATGCCCTACATGTTTTAAATTTCGAAACACGTTAGGCCTCATTCTTTCTTATGCAGATATACATGAAATAATAACTTGATAAAGTTTCCGCTCAAACATTTGACTTTGTCTTTGTCGATCACCTGAAACATATTCTACTAGGATAACGATACACTATAATCTTCCTCATGGTTCTATTAAATGTGCTACGTTTTACAAGTCGCTACTTGTGGGGAAAACGAAGTAGTAAATATACCACAAAGTTTTCGAAATTAATTGTCATTTCCTACTCTCATCTTCATACGTTTGGCATTGAAGTTGCCGGGAAATATTTAGGACGATTTTCTAACCATTTCCTAATCGTCGTATCCTCGAACTATTTGTAAAGGAAAATTTCCATAGAGGTTGCCGGACTTCTTATCTTTTATTATTCATTTCTTTCTCGTACTATTTTACACCAATGTTTCCACTGAAGTTCCAGATAAGTCTTTCGTTCGGATTTCCTATTATTTCTTACTCGTGTTGTGTTGTGCGTGGGCGAAAAATGATGTGCAGTTGTAGAAAATTTACTTCTGTCCAGAACTATCAAGATGGTTTACTACAAATACTTATTCTTCTGAAAGGAATTTACATTCCTAAGCCGTTACAAAGATCACCGGAAACAAAAAAAGAAAAAGCAAAGGACACAGAATACGCACTAATTCCGAATTCACCTTTAAAGAATGATCTCGTGATTTGGGGAAACGAACCTGACACCTCCATTTCAAATTTGGTTATGCTAACCACTGCACTATTGACACAAGATATATTTGTATTTTTTATTGCATAAATAAATAACACAAACACGAGTCACTATTGGATCAATAGATGAACAGCTCACGAAAGTCCGTAAATTTCATTCACTTCTTATAGTAATACACGAAACTGATCAACAAATCACCGAAACTATTCGGCACCGCCGTTGAATTCACGAATTGAACTCTTACGGTATTGGCGACCTTATTTATATCTCCACTTCTTTCTGACCTTGTTTCTTATCAGCAAAGTAGCAGATAAGACATAAGCTTTATTCTCGTATCGGTAATTTATAATCCAATTGCTGTCAAGAAATTACATATTGGTACTAACTCAGTCGACTAATATCCCTGTTAAAGGTCTTTTAATCAGATTGCTTCTTCTTAAAAGATCCAGATGAAGTCAAAAAAGGAAATTAATAATGATGTATATGAAAAGTAGTTTACATTAAGCGAAATAATTGATATACCGTAATATGAAAACAAAAATGGAAAAAGCTCTAATAAATGCTAAAATGTACAGATGAGGAGATTAAAATATACCTGCTGGAATGGAAAGAGTTCTGCCTGAATATACAACCAAAACTAGTCAAGTCGAAGAAACACTTAAATCAGTTAGAACGAGAGACAGCAATATAAGTGAATAAAAAATACTTTAACATCAAATGAAAGAATTTACACCTGTAAATGCGAAGCAGCTAAATTATTGGTTATAATTAAACCTAGACATTGGAGCACAAACTCTTGCAATAGATGAATTTACTAAAAAGTTGAATGATTATTTTAGAAGTAGAGAGCTTTTAGGCAACAAGAACAAATGCAACATACTGTTTAAAAGTAAACAATCTTATATGGTTTCCGGTTATTACAAACACTCCAAGTATTATATAACATCTGTAAGTTGTAATACTCATATCAGGACAAAATGTTTCAATTGTATAATGTATTTCTTTTTGTTTCATGTGAAGGTTAAAGGAGATGCAAAGACCTCGGCTGAAAACAATCTTGGTAGAATGCTTATTAATGACATACATTTTTTTCTCAAGGTAGTGATGGTATTTTAAGCGAAATAATTATAGCATTTTTATTAATTTTAAAGATTTGTGGTTATCAACGTGTATGAGAACAAGACATACAGAACATGATATATTGAATGAAAGACTGAGAAAGTTAAGACAATACCTGTAACTGTACAAACGGCCGTTACAGAAGCTTATTGCATACTGGAATAAATTCAGAATAACACTTGATTTTCAGACATTGACAGATCATTTGCCAACTGTATCTTTTTTCTCTTCTTCAGGATTTGAGATTTATGATTAATAAGAAAAAAGTGATGGAGAGTACAAACCAAAATTATGAATTTGAAAATATTTGCCTGCACATGTAGTACAATACGGTTAATTCTGAGCTATTGGTTATTGGTATGTAATTGGCATGTAATATATATATATATATAGCCATAGCCAGCCTTATGTATATGCTGTATATGCTTATATATATATATATATATATATATATATATATATCAGCTAATACGACCTTAAGAAATGCAATAAAATGCAATATGTGCTTCACCATGAATGAGCTTAAAAGGCACCCTAATAAAAGACACCTAAACTTATCTTCAGTAGTATTTCACTCTAGCAATAGAAACAGTAATGATTATTGTGGGAGGACTACTTAACATGTTTTATTCAGAGGATTCTATCTGAAATTTAAAAGGAAAATTTAAATTTGTCTTTGATGAGCAAGATAGGGGCACTCGTACTATTAATGTAAACCAGATTTATATTGATCACAATTGTTTAAGGTTTGATTTAGAAAGCACATGTGATAATATATTGCATGGAGCAGGACATATATTAGTAAATATTCAACCAAAAACTCCATCAGATAAATAGAAAAAGAAATGTAGATGCATATAAAATATGCAAAATATATTTAGTTTGTTTCTGATGTTCAGTTAAATATTCATAAAACCCCATTGACATCTATTTACTTCTAGAGTCCTACATATTACAATGTACCTAAACAAAACCTCATAATATGATTAAATGTGGTGTTAAAAATTGCTGAATGAGAATGCTTGCACTAGATTTCATTGAAACTAAATATAAAAAGGTTATTTATTTTATTATAATTATTTGTCAGGCCATTATTTATAGCAAGAATTAAAACAGAGTGTGACTTTTAAGAGGAAACAATTCAGTCATAACATATCTTGGTGAATTAGATAAATGAGCATAATCATATTTAAATGTTTATCAGAAAATTACCACTTTGTTTTGCATAGACGATTATGCTATTTAGATGGTGTCAAAAAAGGCAAACTTAACAAAGCTATTATTATGTGGTAGGCATTGTGGAATTTCATTACAGGTAAAATTATTTTAAAAATGTAGCTCTATTAAGATCTTTGTGAAATAATTTAATAGGCTTTTAATTAAAAGAAAAAAAAGTCTGTGGTAAACATTTTCTACTGGAAATGATGTACAGTATTATATGCTATTACACAGATTAAATGGCATAAAAATTTAAAGAAAACAAAATAAATAAACTTTTAATGAGGTATGAATATCCATTTATTTGCCAGGTAGATGGCAAATAGCAATGAGGTAAAGTATTCATGTTATCAACTAAATAATGTTTATTATTGTGCTAGGGCAACCTTATTTATCATTACATTGTATATCTCATGATGGTATTGTCGAATTAAATTCATTTCTTGAAGATTTATTGCTTGGTTAAATGGCAATCTTTGTACATATTTAATTTGAGATTTTTTTTAGCAACATATTTCTTAATACATTTGCACACGTGTTCCACTACATCAATCCTAATAGCATTATAACTTGCTAATAATATAACAATGCTTGTATTCATAGACAATCCATCTCATCTTTGAACAATGTAACAATTTGTTTTATTAGCTAACATTGTTGCATATACATTTAATAATAATTACTTGTGTGGTAAAACTGCATACTTTGTTTCATGTCACTGAAGCAGTTGTTTCTACATATGCATAGAGAATCAGTAGCTGTCATTAATAATTACATTTTGTCACCGATTGATTCTTAAGCTTGTTGTAAGTGAAGTCATATATCTACATCTTACTATATATACTCAATTTTACGAGTCCAACTGCAAACTGCCAAGACCAAGGTCTGCCACTGCATAATGTGCCAGCAGATCTGGTTCTGTGCAGTTTGGATTTTTGTTGCTTGCAATTTGACGTGTCTTGTAAGTGAGTATATACAGTATTGATAATTATATTTAGCACTATCAATCCATCACAAAATGGCAAAAATTTGTTTTCTTTTTCTTTAAAATAACTACTACCTTGTCTTCATCTGTTAATCTTCTCCTTGCAATTGAAATATCCTTTCCAAGCTTAAAATATTTCTTTTCATCAGTACAAGTTTTTAACATTGGTTCATGTTCTTAATTTTTGCCATTGATTTTCTAAAGACAGCATTATTTATTAACCAAAACAACCTTTTTACAAAGTTTTTGACTGTTTTTTGCCTTATGTTCAATGTATCATTTTTAGCCATGGCTACTGTTCCAATATATTATCTTTTTATTCCTGACTGAAGCTACAATATCAAATTATGATGGTGAATGACATATCTATCACGGTTTTGTAACATGCATCATTATTTAAGCACTGACTGTTGTTAACCATTTTGGTTTCTATAAATTTCTGTTGTAGTGGAGATTATCTTCACTAGGACTTAGGTCTTCTGGTACCAAGAATTAAATACTCTGGCAAATTTGTTGGTACTTCAAAATCAGCTTCGAAAATTCCTCCAAATGCATTTTTGTTACTCTTAGAAATGATATTTTCTTTGATTTCTTTTATTTCATTTCATCTGGACATGTAGATATTTAAACAGATATTTGCTTGAAAATCTCCCAAGAATACACAGTTAGGTACAAATAGTATGACCATGAACTAAATGTATCACATTCTTCATTATTTCTTTCGTTATAATTTTCATTATCTGTTTTTGCACATCTACTTAGTATTACTTATTCCTCCTCTGTTTTCATATTCAATTAGGAAAACTTATTATAAGCTGTCAGCAATTTGAGCTCTACCGTGCTTATTTTCAAACCAGCAGCATGTGCTTATCCAGATGTATTAACTAGGGCAGGGACTAGTTTATAATTATTCATACACAGAGCTAAACTCTTCAAAGTTAAGTACAAAAATGTAACCCATGACCCATGACCTCTGACTAAACCCCTAAGTCAATAGAATCTGGTTTTCAAACTGATTCACAAAATTGCAAACATGCTGGTTGTCAATCAAACAGCATTTTAATTTCAGAACCAATTAAATATTTCAAGAAATGTTTTAATGAAAACTATATTTCAACAACACCATTGGTTCTGGAGTAGTGATAACAAGATTTTCATTATGACCATTACAGTGCCATGTTGCTGGTATGATGATCACCAATTTCATCTTGAACCAGCTATATATCATTAAAAAAAAACATAGCAAAAGAAAACTATGTCATTATCCATTTCAGGACATGTAGTTATAAAAAAAAGTGTAAAGATGGCTATCGTGGTGGCCACATTTAAAGTGTTATGTATATATAATGTACTTAATTTTTGACAAGTAAAGATGTTTACTTGAATTTGAGTTCAAGCCCAGATTGTTTATGTCTTTTTTTGTAGGAAACTATTTTGCATCTTTGGTCAAATGAAATTCGTATATATAGGATTTGGTAAATAATTATTCATTCCTGATTCACATCAGTCTTTGGGAATCTATGATCAGACTTGTATAGATGTGTTCAGATATTGGAGGAATTATTTAAATTTATTCATTGGAATTACAAAGTAAACCTTGACCTTTTGGATTAAAAAACTACTTTGGCATTATTGAGAATTTATTCAAAGACATTATGGATTACATCATTGTGGTACATCAGGACATTCAAATCTATTGGAGATCATTCAGAACATTCTAATCTTTTGGTGACAGAACATCTAGGATTATTTGGGATTTAATTCTCAATGCTTTGTCTTTTGAATGTTCACTTTGTAGCAAAGAGAAATCAAGTCCTTGTTGATTTTACTAAACTTGTTCGGTTTCACTTCTTTCAGTTACATAAGTAAAGGCCATAGAGTCATAATAGAAGTCTAATTGTTACCCTTTCCATTTAGGATTAACTATTCATCATGATAAGTGACAAAGTCTTCCAAGGAAAACCCTGTGTCACTATGGTCAGTTGTGTATGAGAAGCAGCTAAAAATGACCTTCATGCATGTCATACTGGATGTCAGATTGGCACCATTTTCTTTTAAACATGATCAGAAGCCTAGCTGAATCAGCACCATTTGAATTTTGTACCAATAAGACATCATAGGTCTCTTACTGAAAACACCATGACATCAGGGCCATCCATTTCGAGTAGCAATACCAAGATTTTCAAGATGACAGTCATGGTTGGATTTTATATCAGCACTATATTTACTCTGAAACAACTAGATCATAAGTTGTTTAGCTTAACCTTCATATCAGTAGGACCATTTGTTCACAGGAGTTATGGTAATATTTTTAAACTTGAATATTTAATTTCAGATTGGTACCATTTGCATTTCAGACAAAACAGACATTAGAATAAGTTTTCTTTAACGAAATTCAAAATGAACTTTCATTCAGGAGTGGATAATAAGATGACCATCCTAGCAGCCAAACCGGATGTCCATCCATTCAAGAGTAGCAATAACAATAATTTCAAGATGGCTGCCATATCAGCATTGTTTTCAGCTAGAACTGAAGAAATTTTAAAGTTGAAATCCCACGTTGACAAAAAGTATTCAAGATGAAGACCATGATAGTCATATTAGACATTAGACTGACACCATTTTCACCTGGAACCTACTAGATATTTTACTGGAAATCCTGTGTTTATAGAAAAACCTGTTGAGATGGAGGAGCAGTAACACAATTTTCAAGATGACCACCATGGTGACCATATTCAATGTCAAATCAGCGCCATCTAGAAGCTACTAGACATCAAACATATTTCAGAGAAAATGAGTCGATGTCAAATCTGCACCATTTTCTCCTATAATGCAATCGATTTAATAAGAAATACTTAACTGTGTATCTTAAGTTGATATGACTATTAGTTCTGGAGAAGGAGAAATAGTCAAAAGATTTTCTAGATGATCATCATGGTGGTCATATTGTATGTCATATTGGCACCATTTTCATCCAGAACTTATTGGGCATTATAAAAAATCTTGTAATGAAAAAAACACCCCACTGTCAACATAACCATTCTGTGAGAGTAACAGTAACAACATTTTTGAGACAACCACTGTGTTGATCCATGTCCAATCAGCACCATTTTCATTCAGGACCAACTCAGCGTCATTGGAAATCTTTTTGTGAACATTCCATGTTGGTATAACCATTCCTTCAGAAAAAATAGCAATAACAAGATTTGAAGACCAACTAGACCTTGGAAAAAAATATGTGTGCAAAGATTTACGGCAATCTTCCATGTAGATTATGAGATAAGTGCAAGCAAAAAAAAAAAGAACAACTTACGCAAGTTGCATGCCATCATAATAAATCATTCTGTTTCATGATAAGCAGAGATAAAAGTATGGCATTAAAGATGTGTAATGGCTTTGTAAGAAAATATGCCTTCAATATGTGATCATTTTTCAAAGTATTTTCTCAGGGATTTTAGGAGTGCAAGTTTGTTACACGTGTTTGCATAGCAAATGTAGCCTCTAATACAGATATGTCTGTATATCAGTCCAACAGGGAAGCAAAATCATTATCGTCTTAAAATAAAAAGGAGGCCTAAGCTCATCACCATGGTAACATTGTACGTGACCCACCATGTCCAACCTTTAATTTCCAGTGGATGATGTTTCAAGCACTGGTCTTAAAGTTTTAAGTCTTACAGTTAACATAATACCCACACAACTTATTGGACACTTGTATTTACTTTGATATAGTAGAAATTCCAGAAATTTGTAGTCATGGGACAAAACAATTAGTATGGGGAAGGGATGTAGAGATCAAAATGTTACTAGTTTCACCTTTTTTCTTTCCAGAAACCTAAATCCAGGAGTTATTAATGATGACTGTGTCACAGCAGGTCATGCAATCATAGGGGCATTACTCTTGTAAACAAGACAAAATCTCATTAAAAAATGCATCTAGGTCTATGAAATAATGCACACACAAAATTAATGTTATTGTGCAGAAAACATCTTTCAGTCAGTGATAATTGACCTTTGACTTTCTAAGCATGAAATCAAAGCAGAGGCTTTTTCCTTATCCCATGGACAAAGTTTGGTCCATGTCTTTGATTTAGAATTTATATTATTGTGCAGAAACAAGTTTCTTCTTAAAGTCTCACTGACCCTGACCTTGGACAGTTTACCCTAAAAGCAATAAGTCTTCTTAAATACTTCTGTTGCAAGCCTTTAAAAAAGTTTAATGTATGCAAGCATGCGGAACAGTTTTCTTCTTTCAATCAGTGCTTTTGATACTTGAGCTTTTAACATCAAAATCTATAGGCATCTTCCTTCCCCAATGTGCAAGCCATCCACAAAGTTTGGTAGTTGAAGATTATGAGGAACTCAAGTTATTATGACTTTTAATCTTTTGACAACAAAATCAATAGAACTTTTTTTAACACCAAATACACCCCATCCACAATTGTTGGTAAATATAGATTGTGGAGAGAACAATTTATTTTGCAGAGATCATTTTTCTTACTTTACTCACTGTGACCTTGATCTTCAACTCTTGTCCCCTGAAATGAATTTGGTTTGTCCTTACCCTGTGTTCAAGTGGTCCAGAAAGTGTGGATACTTTAAATGATCAAGAACTCTAGTTATTGAATGGAAACCATTTTCTAATTTCAGTCCCATTTTTACTTTCAATTATCACCTTTTGACCCAAAAATTGATAGTGTTTATCCTTACTCCGGGTTCAGTTTATTTTGGTAAGTATCGATGATGGACAACTCGAGTTATTTTGCCAATAATTGATATGAACCAAATGAATGGATATCATAACATAAAGTGCTCTGGATTATGGCAGGTGTGTAAAATGGGAGTTTTCTTCAGTTTAGTCTTAAATGAAAAAAACCCCAAAACAAACCCATAAGTAAAATGCCTGCATATTGATCATGAATCATAAATAAAAACCATGAGTAAAATGCCTGGGTATTGATCATGAATCATAAATAAAAACCATGAGTAAAATGCCTGGGAATTTATCATGAATCTTAAATGAAAACCATGAGTAAAATGTCTGGGTCATCATCATCATCATTGGCAGCTCAGTCTCGGGAGACTATGTGAGTAGCGCCCTTGGAGCGTTGTCTGTCTCTGGGGTTTTGGCATCGTCTGTTGTGGCTGTGCAGGCCGATGCGCGAGTGACAGTCCCTACTGCAGCTGGTGCAGATGTACTGCGAAGTCTGAGTTGCTTGGGTTGCTGCTGCACTTTTCTTTCTCTCGTGTTTCTCTGCGGCCTGCTGGACTCTCCTCCCATCAGCGACTGCTATGCCCTTGCTGACCATCAGTCTCCAGGTGCCTCGGTCCTCGGCCTGCACTTCCCAGCTGTCTGGTGAAATACCGCATGCCTTCATGTCCCTCTTGCACACATCCTTGAAGCGGAGTGAGAGGCGGCCAACTCTTCTGGTGCCAGTGGCCAACTGGCCATATAGGATTTCCTTTGGCAGCCTCCCATCCTCCATGCGTCGGACGAGTCCCAGCCATCGAAGGCGGCGTTTGCTCAGCAGGGAGTACATGCTTGAGATACTTGCACGCTGAAGGATCTCGCTGTGTGGGATGTGGTCTTGCCAGCTGATTTTCAGGATGCGTTGTAGGCACCGTATATGGAAGGAGCTGAGTCGACGCTCTTGCCTCATGTAGGTGCTCCAGGTCTCACTTCCATATAGGAGGGTGTTCAGAACGCAGGCTTGGTAGACTTGAGTCTTGGTGTGCACTGTCAGCGAGCTGTTTTCCCACACCCTCTTTGTTAGTCAGGCCATGATGGCGTTTGCCTATCCAAGCCTTCTCTCCAGCTCCACATCAAGCGAAAGAGTGTTGCTGATGGTTGACCCCAGGTAAATAAAGTTGTTGACTACTTCCAGGGTGGTGCCGTTGATTTTGATGGAGGGGGCAGTGGTGACATCTTGAGCACTGACGTTTGTCTTTTTTAGGCTGATGGTGAGCCCGAACTGTTTGCAGGCATCAGCGAAATGGTCTACCAGTCTCTGGAGGGCATCCTCTGTGTGGGTCACAAGAGCCGCATCGTCAGCAAAGAGCATCTCCCTGATGAGTACTGACCCCACTTTGGTCTTTCAGCGCAGTCATGCCAGGTTGAACAGCCTCCCGTCGGACCTGGTGTGCAGATATACGCCATCAGTGGACGTGCTGAAGGCGTGGGACAGGAGCAGGAAGAAGAAGATGCCGAAAAGGGTTGGTGCCAACACGCAGCCCTGCTTCACGCTGCTGTTTATGGGGAAGGAGTCTGAGGTGGATCCATCATACAGGACTGTACCCTTCATATCGGTATTGAAGGAGATTATCATGCTGCGGAGTTTTGGGGGGCAGCCAATCTTCCCAAGAAGTTCAAATAGGCCCTTCCTGCTGACCAGGTCAAAGGCCTTGGTGAGGTCGATGAACATCATGTCTGGGTAACAATCATGAATCATAAATGAAAACCCATGAGTAAAATGTCTGGGTATTGATCATGAATCTTAAATGAAAAACCATTAGCAAAATGCCTGGGTATTGATCATGAATCTTAAGTGAAAAACCATGAGTAAAATGCCTGTGTACTTATCATGAATCTTAAGCCAAAACCCGTGAGTAAAATGCCTGGGTATTGATCATGAATCTTAAATGAAAAGCATGACTAAAATGCCTGGGTATTGGTCAAGAATAATAAGGCAACTATGAAGTGTATTTATCTGACATAACATGAAATGATCAAAGGTACAGAGACACCATGTTTAAATGACACAATAACACCATATGTGAAATTTGCAGATGTAACATAATCAAATGTGACAAACAAAAACTTAAAATCCTGACTGTCTGTTCTTATTCTTTATTGTAGAAAGATAAAAGACAAATATCAAGTACATGCAAATTTGAATGATTGTTTTCCCCCATCAACTCAACTTTACAAAAGAAACCTAATAGAAACAATTCATTTATGTCAGAAGTAATCTTGAGACATATACATAAAAGAATCACAATCAACTCAACTGCAAAGTTGTGCATCACATTAATAATTACCTGTGCAATGCACAGTTACTTCCCCCTGAAACAGGGGCAAAACTATGTCCTTTTTTATTTTTCTTAGATTTAACAGTACTTTTAACACATTACTGACTATATCATGCTGACTGAATGGGAGATAAGTGTCTTTCCCAAGGACACACCAAGGCAGCTAACCTCAACTTGTTTGTTGGGTATCAAACCCAAGACACTCTGATTACAAGTCAGATGCTCAAACAACAAAGATACTGCGACTTCCTCACAACTATGTCTTAAAGCTGTTAATCTCTAAGAAAGGATACAAATAATGGTACATTTAATGGTTTCTACGGAAAAATCTTTACCAACCAACAACATTTTCTGGAACTCAGCTGACATTTCACTAGGGCATCTTAACAATAAAAGAATGATTACTGAAATTACCAAAAGTATTAATTATATAAGACTGGCTTGTAGGATTGATTTGTTTAGGATTCTGCTCCAAGTCAAAGACATTTGTTTTGAAACCAATTGGTTAGACCTCAGGATTCAAAACTGACTTGTACCATTACTATCAGCATTTAGATAGTCATAAAACTTTCAAATCATCTTATTATCCATTTCATGTCTTCTCTTATTACCTATTTTATGTCTTAAGTTTGGAAGGTGTGACAGTGATTTCTTCAAAACAGAAGAAACCATGCAGGGAAAATCTTATCTAGAACAAGCCAGAGTGTGGTAGCGGAGATAACTAACGATCAAATCCATTACATTTTACATCCTGGAGATGTAAAATAACTGCCTCAGCCACAGGCATTCATTCTGTTTGTCACCTTGTGTTAATTTGTAGAAGGTGAGTCGTTAATGTCAATAGTTTTTCTTTCCTACTGACAGAAATGAGTACATGTGCCTTCTATGACGATCTCAGAGGAATTCTAACTCTAAAAAATCAAAAAGGCAAACAACTAAAAATTATTCACAACTGTTGAAGACTGGAGCAACTTGAATATGGTAAGTATCATTTTGTATCAATTCTTCACATCTTGTATTGATATAAGAATCGATATATTGATTAATCATTTCAGCCCTACTATGCAATGGTAGGTTCACTTCCTTAACCAAAATTAATCCTTTATTTATACCCCAGCTGTGTCTTTATATATAGTCTGTTGTAAGTTTCCACACCAAAAAATAGAAACCCTTAACATTTCTTTACTTGCCAGAATAACTGAGTACTGAAGTTTCTAGTCTGAATTACATTTTCAGAAAAGCTGGGAAAGGTTCAAGTTTTACCATTGTGCTACATATAAAAATTTTAATATTTTTGGCTGTAAAGTATGAAATGAACATGTATAAAGTTTAAATATTTACCTGTAAGATATGAAATGAACATGTATAAAGTTTAAATATTTACCTGTAAGATATGAAATGAACCTATATAACGTTTAAATATTTACCTGTAAGATATGAAATGAACATGTATAAAGTTTAAATATTTACCTGTAAGATATGAAATGAACATGTATAAAGTTTAAATATTTACCTGTAAGACATGAAATGAACATAAATACAATTTTAATATTTACCTGTAAGATGTGAAATGAACATATACAAATTAAGAAGTCATATAATAGGATCTGGATAAGCAAATTTCTTTTTTCTCCTGTCATCTGTGTATTTGTTATGTCACAAGCTCAGTAAAGTCTCTTGTGACACATTCCATCACATAAAACTATAAAATCAGGACAAATTTCATTATAGCACATTTCAGCAAATAAACTATGAGATAAGGACATGTTTCATTCCAGCAAAATTCAGCACATAAACTTTAAGATCAAGGTAAATTTCAATTCAACACATAAACTTTATGATCAAGGTCAATTTCATTCCAGCATATAAACTTTAATATCAGGGTAAATTTCATTTCCACACATAAATAATAAGATGAGGGTGAATTTCATTCCAGCACATAAACTTTAAGATCAAGGTAAATTTCATTCCAGTACATACGAACTATAAGATCAGGTCAATTTCATTTCAGCACATAAACTTGAAGATCTGAGTAAATTTCATTTCCACACATAAACAATAAGATGAAGGTGAATTTCATTCCAGCGCATGAACTATAAGATCAGGGTGAATTTCATTCCAGCACATAAACTACAAGATCAAGGTGAATTTCATTCCAGCTCAAAAACTATGAGAACAGAGTAAGTTTTATTATGACACAATCAATCATTCAAACTATAAGATTTCAAATTTCGCAAATTAGCAAAGTTCATTCCTGCACGTTCCAACATAAAGACTAAGGTGTAAAGACAAGTTTAATAATAGCACATTCCATTATTTAAAATGTGCAATCAGGACAAATTTCATTATGGCATATTCCATTATACAAACAATGAGATCAGGACAAGTTTCATCCTTTTCCTTTAAAAACTGAACACTGCAATATATAAAACTGGAGAGCTGAACCATAAAAAGAGCACAATGAGGTAGTTTTAATGACTCAGCCCTTTTACATTTTTCTAAGACGTGATAAACAAAACAAATCTGTTCAAGTCAGTAAGCAATACAGTCAATTCTCTTTTAATATTATCCAGAGCTCAGACAGATTGACATCAAGGTATTTAGAATACAGTCAATTCATTAATATATATCCTTGCAATCGGACAGGAAAACATGAAGATATTGAAAATACTGATGCTTGTGGGGTTACTTAAACATGGTAAGTTAAATGTTACAATCTTGGACTCGTAATCCAAGGGGTACAGGTTCAATACTTGCTGAGGCCAGCAAGGGCTGGCTGCCTATATGTGTCTTTGTGATTGATACTTGTTTCCTATTTTCTCAGCATGATATAGTCAATAACATGTTTAAAGTGCTGTTAAAACCAATAAAAAGCAAAATTCAAAGTGATGAATAAATTGTGAAACTCTGCTACTTATAAGCCAATAACAATATCTCTCTAAAAACACATAATCTAACTTTGAAACATGTTTTCCCTCTTTATATTTTAACATAAAACTGATTTTAAAAAATCACGAAACATTACGATAGGAAATACATAAGCAATTTAACTTTTATGAGCATTTTGCACTAAAACAATTCTACATAGAACCTGTCAAACAATATCATGGGAGGCAGTTACTTTGAGTATAATAATTTTTCTTAGCTTTAAAATTTGTGTTATGTCCATTTATAATAGCTGAACTTACTGTTTAAAAGCCAACAGTCGAACAGATCTAAATACAGAAAAGTGCATATTATTAGAATACAAACTACAGGATGAGAGACATGCAAAACTACTACACAACAAAATTTTGCAACAAATAATAAATAAAGTTGAAACTTTTGGTACTTTTTGTTAACTTTATAACTGTTTTGTTTTTCAATTACATCCACTATAATCATGACAAGACTTAAATGATGCAATAATATTAAGTCATCAAACTATGGCATATTTCAAAAATATTCAAATTCTCATAATTCAAATACTAAATTATCTTTCCTTAATCAATAATGGCATCAAGACATTTCAAAAACTAAACATTATTACTCAATTGTCATATTACACCTATATGTATGGTGTATCCATTGTTATGTTCTGTTTACCATGGTAAATTAATTTGACCAAAAACAGACACGAGTCCTTGCTTTTAATGAGATTGCGAAAATATTCTCCAGTTTCAGCATGAGTGAATTTTGTTCTCTTTCAAACAACATCACCACGGATAAATTAAACAAAATTCAACATGCAAAATAATTTCATCCTTTGCACATATATCACTTGATTCAAAACTGACAAGACTAAAACACTCTTTCAAAGTGGTGATCTGGATTCTGTGTTGGCCTTGGGTTGGGATTGCCAGGTTGATTAGGGCCACGCCTTCTCGGTGGAGCCAAATATTCAAACATTGAAGTGTTATATCGGGACAGCATTGGATACAAGTCTGTTGGCATAGGGTCTGTCCAGAAGAAATCATTATTTAACGCTGTGTCACTGTCTATCCTCTTAGAAGGATCTAAAGACAGCAGTTTGTCAAGCAAATCAAGCGCCCATTGGTCTTTAACATAAGCTTTTAACCTCTCCTTTACCTTCCTCTTCTGGCCTTGGGGGAGCTCAAGACTTCTGTACAGCTCCAGCTGATCCACTCCTGGCCAAACCTCTGGAGTGATGAGCCACACAGTTGACTGATAAGTTGAAGCTGGTGCTGCTCTGTTTTTCCTTGCATGATTGGGCTCCGAGTCCACATTTCTGCCATAATACATCCTGCTCCCCACATATCAATGGCAGTTGTGTAGGTTCTCTCACCTAGTAACAACTCTGGTGGTCTGTACCATAATGTCACAACACGATTTGTGTATCGATTTGGTTGACCTTTCTGAGATGGAACACTAAATGCCCGAGCAAGCCCAAAGTCTGCAAGCTTGAGAACTCCATTTTTTGTAATAAGAATGTTTGCAGCTTTCATATCTCTGTGCAGGATTTTATTACTGTGTATAAAGTATAGACCATTTAACAACTGCTGCATGACCTTTTTTATCTCACCCAAAGAGAACTTCACATTGGCATTGCTTAAAAGTCCAGCAAGATCATGCTCACAGAACTCAAATATAAGGTAGAATGTGCTCTTAAATCTGTTGTAGGGAGTGGCTGAAAGTAGAAATAGACAATATTAAAACAGTGTTCTCAGACAATACTCTGTCCAGTTTTCTGGTTTATTCAGGAACTTTCATTAAATTGAAGCAAATATTTCATGTAAGATTATTCAAAGCTAATGAGCTTTGACAAACATTTCTAGGTATATGATGCATATTCTATTGCTATGTGCCAAACTATAGTCATAGGTCTTATGGAGCTCAGAAAATAATAAGTCTGTAGTTTTGTGCCAAAAAAAGCACCCTGAAATAAATAGCTTTAACCATCCAAGTTTATGTGTGTAGCACACCTTCATTCAAAGATGTACCTGAACTGCAATTTTCTCTCAGCAGATTTAATGAAATGAGAGTTTCAGCACAGATAGGATGTATGTACAAACAGGAAAAGTGAATGACTTCTATGTGGTATAATGACAGAAATACAAAGTCTACTCGATTTAATAATATATGATGGGCGAAAACTTCCGATCATCTTAAAATCCAAATAGAAATTTTTTTACATATTATACATTTCTCTTTGCATGTCCATCTAGTGTATAATGGATGTATGACAGGAATCTCAATCGTTTCAAAAGTTCTGACACCACGGTTAAGTCCATCTCGTAGTGATAGATCCTTGGCTCAGTGTCAGTTACATGTATAAATTTGTAGTTTTATTCCAAGTAAGTGTATATATGATATGGTTACAGGTGAATCTCAATAGTTTCTATTATGACCCAGCAATAAAGTTCCAGGGGTAAGTGTGGCTGGGGGGAGGGACAGAGCCCATGGCATTGCCCAGTGGTCCCAGTCTTAAAAATGTCAAAATTTGGGTCAATGATCACAACTGTCTGACATGTGAGACACATTTTTGGAGTTACTAAACTTGCCTACAGCATTACCCAGCCCTCTGAGCCCAAAATAAGGTGCATGATCAAGGTTCCAAAACTGTTGGCACAATCTGCACCCACAGGATTATCGTTGGCTCAATCTGCAAACATGTAATCTCAATGGTGTAGTATGTACTAAGGTCACTACATGTGTACATGCTTAAGAAAGGACCAACAACATCATCACACGAATATGCTTTGACCAATGTCTGGATGGTAGAGTCCTCTCTTGTCATTGTTGTCATAGCTAAAACTTTTAACGTGGAAGGACTGGATTTGTGCAGTAGTCTGACAGTACTCTGAAGACATAATGACAAAGCAACATATTTGATGAAGAAAGAACTGAGTTACAAGTGATGTAATTACCTTTAGTTCTGCAGATTTCTATTAAGTTGACCACATTTTCATTCTTCAATAACTGTAAAATCTTGATCTCTCTGAGAGCTGTGATAGGAAACTGAAAGTATACAAAAGCACTTCTGTGATAAACTCCATGCTTTTCAACAGTCATATGAGACTGGGGCAAAGAAAAACTATATCCGATATGAAGCAAAATCTACATTAGCATTACTGACTAACCCTCTCTGAGCTACAGTATGGATATATATTTTTATCAAAACTAGTCAGATGACTCCAGCTCATGTTATAGCAGACATAACCCACAGATGTGGTTTGCCTTAAATTTACACATGAAAAAAGCTGGCCATCACCTGATCCCCAAGCTCTGATAATTAGCCGTTAAGTGCATACAGAAATGATATTCCAAACACATCAAGGATATAATATCAGGATAGTCAAAAAAAAAAGCCAATTGTTTACATGGAGATCAGGTCAAGGACGGACATAGTCAAATAGATAATTATGCAGTGCTTGCACCAAGTGTATGATGAATGTAATGACCAGAAAGTTAAAATGGTCATTTTAAGAACAGGTCTTTGTATGCAGAAAACATGCTCAGACTTGTGTATCCATGGAAGCATTTGATTTTTATGAATATGCAGTCATTATATCCAGTATGTTTGATTATTATAAAATTCTGATTTAAAAATATTCAAAATGTTCTTTTAGTAAACTTTTTGTTTAATTCAACATTTTAACTTCTTTCTTTCTTTCTCTTTTGCAGCAATGCCTGACATTATTATATGAATACTGTTTGATGTAATCTTGCTCAATAACATACTGGTAGAGAAAGCATGACAGAAAAACCAACAAAGTGAAATAAAGACAGTACAATTAACGCAAAACCCTTGGTACCTTAACAGAATATTACAAATTTCAAACTCCGATGGTAGCCCAGAATTTTGTCAATACAAATCAGAATGCAGAATTTTCATTTAAAACATATTCATTATTCCACAAAATCTGGAATGGTTGAGATAAGACAAAATCTATTTCCTTAAATACAAAAAAGAGTTGTCCCAAGAACGTTTTAGGAAGGCACTGCATCTCATTCACCTTGATGGCACCATGCCCTCCCTGGCAGTTGCTGTCTTGAATCTGAAGATGTTCAGTATATGACAACATTCCACATGTTATTCTTGATATTGAATTTTAATCATTTACTTTTCACTCTCAGTGCAAATATTATGTAACTTATTTTACTTGGAGGTTCTTTTCAATTTTGCCTGAAATTAGGTAGGAAATGTGTTTTTTTATCACTTCAGATTCTACATCCCTTTCTAAAAGATTTTCATTTTGCTGGATGCTTATGTGGATAACAGAGATCAATGAAGCATTTTATAAGGCAGAGATTTCACAAAGCTACATTAACGTTAGGGTGAATAGGTTTAATTTCCATAAGGCTTTCATAAACTTATAAAATATCTTGATGCTATTAATGCTCAAGCTGTTGCGAACATGATACAGTCCTCCCTCACTATAATGCTGCAGATGGTGTCCATATGTGTTGACTAATTTATATAATGAACTGCCTATTGACAACTGTGATATGTACAAAACAAAGATATATTAAGAATAACATAATATACTAAACAGTCGTATTGCAGGCACCATTCCGGTGGCTTAAGTGGTTAGAGTGTACACCTCAGATACAAGGGGTTGAGAGTTTGAATTCCAGCCAAGTCATACCAAAAACTTATAAAAATGGTACTGTCTTGTTTGGAACTCAGCATGAAAGATGTTAGTGTTAGGACTGGTCAGCCTGGTGTCAAGATAATGTGGGACATGATACATGTCTGCTGCATTATGCCTCATTTCTAAACTGCCACACTACCGACATCGTAGTGATATGACCAAAACTGTTGATCCTATGTAAAAAAATTAAAAGTGCCACAAAAACGTATTGCAGGCACTATAAAAATTTGTTAAAAATGTTTTGCAAAGGAAATAAATCTACTTTTTGTTTAAATTGATATAGCTTTCAGTGCTAAAAAATCTAATAGCCTGATGCCTGAGGCCTCCCAAATTTGTTGAGAAAACTTTGCACTGATGAAATGCAGAAAAGTATTTTCAAGATATTGATATACGTGTCATAACACAGCGTAATCTGATTAAAATGAGATCACCACTGTCCTGCATTAAGTGGAGATCTGATTTATTCAAACTGTAACACGGCATGTCCTGCTAAAACATGATTTGTACTCCCTTATCCCCTGACATGGTCGTGTTTCAAGAAAGCAATTTTCAGTAATCTTTGAAGTTGAAAAAAAGCTAAAAACACTACTATCAGTATATGCCCATGACATATAGCATATACAAACAGTCATGACTAGAGCTGATCTAAAACTATCCATTTGGCAGTTTAAACTATGGTAATTAAAAGGCAGACAGATCAGGTTATAAACCACATTTCACATATTACTTAACTGGCTGACAACAACTTGTGAGATGTGTTTGAAGACTGCAGTGGGTGAGACCGCTGTGCTAATTTGCATAGGTATACTAAGGACATGGAACAAACCAATAGGTAAATCAAAGAGATGCTACATGTGTGTAGGAGAACAAAATGTATTATGCATCACTGCTCTGAATAAAAATGTTTAAGCCACATGTATTATAGTGTTTTTTTTATAAGATTGTGAACAGCTGCAACATTTCTTTGAAGCTGGATTTTACTGCAAATACAAAAAACAAAGGATGATCATTTCAATTGTCAGAGCAATGTTCAAGTGAAATTCAATTTTGAAGCCAATTTAGGATGCAATTAGCTATCAATAGTGTCAGCAAAGCCCAACAAAAATAAATTTCAGAACTGACTGACAGAGTTTTACTTTGTGAAACACATCAGCAAAATAAAATATGGTGGGATAGAGGCAATGAATTCTTTGCATATAATGCAAACAACATAGTGACATGAAAACTTGCTTCTGACCATAACTGGCTCAGGGAATCCAGCAGAGAAGTTTGAACACAGGAAAATCCAGTCTCTAGTGAGTGTAAAGATGAACACTAAAGACACCTGCATACCTTCAAACCCCCAACTGACAGACACTCTATCCACTAGGCCACCAGAGCGGTCAAATTTATATTTGAACTGTAACAACTGCAATGTGGTGTGATAAATAATATTAAAATGGGGGACATTTTGGTCATATGGAAATTGGAGTCTGGGCTTGTGGAATTTCAGTCAGGGCTTGTGATTTTTTTTAAGTCACCAGCCGTATACCATGTCAAAAATATTTTTTTCTTTCAGCACTGGCTAAACACTGGTATGATATTGAACACAGGTTCCATAGTCATACCACATTATAATGAGTCACATTATAATGGTGAGAACTGTAGCTGTGTGTGACTAACACATAATACAGACATGAACCTACCCCTTCTTTCTCATTTTCCATTAGAACTTTCTTCATAGCTACAATCTGTCTTGTCTTTTTGTCTCTTGCCTTGAACACTTCTCTGAAAAAAACATACAAAGAAACTGAGAGAAACTTTTAATGTTGATTGCATCGGCTTGTTGGATCATACCTCAGTGCTGCAATTTTTTTTGAGAAATGTCTTGCTTAATCTGGTTTATGCAGTTTGCAACTGGATCCAACCAATATGCAAGTATATATGTTAATTATCAACGACACAAAAGCCCATTATACAAAATTTCATTTCTCATATATAGAGGATATTTTCTTTTCCAGCATTAATACAAGATATATTTCATTGTTTGGTACAAAAAAAAAATATATTTACATTAGTGGTAATACCACATTTTAAAATATATTGGAATTTACCACATGACACAAGATATCCAGTATTTAAGCAGGTAAAGAATTTTTGTATGTATCAAAATTGCTCCTGAATCCAAATTTATAAGATTAAATTTTCTCCTCAGAAAATTTCGCTTTTGTAGGTTCACCTCAGTTTCAATTACATTCATTATGTGATCATAAAAGAATCAGCAATCTTAGACAAAAGTAGGTTTGGGGTCCCATACAGTACAGGCATGAATTATGGAAAATCTATGTTCCAGTCAACCATAATCTTTTCATGCTGTTTTTGTCATTAATCAGATGTACCTGCCATCATGGATTGTGCTCACATCATGTTTCATATTGGATGGATTCAGTTTTAGTGCCCCAACTGGAAAGTCACAGCAATATAATTATGAAATAGTGGACATTAAATAGTGCAGAGTGAACTTTTAAAGTTAAACACAATGCTCCTTAATATTCAAAGACCTGCCCAAAAAATCGCATTCACATATAAATATTGTGAGAGATGACAGATACATTCTGAGCAAAGAATCCTGAGACTATATTAGGTGCTTCATGAAATAAACAAAAGTAATTTGAATGAGAGACTCTGCTTTAAAAAAAAAAAAAAAAAACACATATGGAAAAAACCACACATATGTATTAAATGGTTTCATTTCATTATTAAAATAAAAAAAATTTGAGGAATTGATCGGATTCATTTTTTCATTCTCCCAGTAACTTCTAAATTGCTTCCTTAACATGTCCCACACAATGAAATATACAAAGTGCTATCCAATGTAAAACCAAACACTGGTCTAACTTCTGTTTAGTTTTTGTGACCAAAATATATATGTCAATGTAAGACATTTTCTGAGGAACTAGAAACAAGCTTACTCTAGCAAAAACTGAATCCATTAATGAAATTTTTGCAGACTCCATGACATGTGTGATGCTGCATTCTATAACCAACAGCTTAAAAATTAAAATACTTAGGATTGCTAGTCTGGTCATCTGATGAATTTAAAATTACAAAATTGACAAGTGAAAGTGATCAAAAAGTGCAATCACCTAAATATTTTTCAAAAAGATTAAACTTCCACATATTATTTTCATTTAATGTAAATAGAATTTATTTATCTCAATCCACATGATAAAAACATCAACAACGTTAGTGAATATTGTCTCGCTGCTTAGTTACTAACTAGTTATATTTTGACACAATTTTCATTTTAAGAAGTTGATGTGGATACAAATAAAACATTCTGTCACCAATGAACACTGATCAAATGCACATCTACTTCGGGTTTAGCAATGTGAAATTACTTATATTATCTCCATAGTCACCCAAATTGTATTGAATGTTTTGGAATAAAAATTAAGCTTTAAGTCACAAGAACAATCTTTTAACTAACTGAATCAACAGCATTAATACTCAATGGTCCACTGCCTAAAGATCTACATATACACAGCACAGAAAAAAGTTGGGGTCACAGAGTATGTACTGATGGTGGAAATTTACATTACAAAATTCCATATTGTAGCAGAATTTAATTTCTCCTCACCTACCATCAATATCATCCTAATCTTTTACTATTGTACTGAACATGCCAAATATTATGCAGGCTTATTTGTCTCTGGTAGATATTACTGTATTTATGGTATAATAAATGGCCTGTAGTTTTGAACATCTGTTTGGCTTCAGCTTTAGCCAATTGCAATTTGTTCTTGTTCATTATTTTTATCTTTAACTTTTAGTGTAGTATGCACAAGAATTTTCAAATGGAAAATTATCAATCCATGAAGATAACTGTCCAGCCGATGTTGCTACAAAGGATAAGACAGAGGAAAGTTGATAGAACACTCAATCCAGAACCTGATCATCACATGCCCAAAATTTCTATACTTCTGAGAATGTATGTCCAGCAAAGAAATTCAAGTCTTTGAAAAAATACGATATTGAAACTAGTTGTGATCTTTTTTTTGCGTTCTTGACACTTGGGTCTCTCAGTCAATCTGGGATTTCAAGACGTGAAAATAGTCAAGATACAAATAGCAATGCATTCGTTTTCCTCCACGTTGCTACTGACATCTGACATAGTACTGTTTATCTACTCCATTTTACAGCAGACGTTCAAAATAAAAATGAAAATAGTTCAAATCGTAACCAGGTCAGATGCACACAATTTTCCCCATTAATTCCTATGAATGTGAAAATGGATTTCAATCAGGATGAAATATACAACACTAATTTTAAAAGTAAACGCATTTCCTACACACCCATCCCCTTTTCCAGGAGTAAAATAAAGAAATTAACTTGTGTACAGTAAAATATTCTGGTTCTTATTGTACTATTTTGATACTGAACATATAGCAAAACTGTATTATCTTCGAAATCCAGCTAAATTTAAACTCTCTCAGCGACCAATGAATGATTTTCGAAAACGCGTGACACGTGGGCAAATACGACTGGGGAAAGTAAATAAACCTTACCCAAAGGTCCCTTGTCCGATTTTCGCCAACTTTTCATACTTATTTGAGTCATCGCAAAACGGAAATTCCAGGTCTTCGTGTCCTTTCAACTTTGAGCTAATAACATTAGTATAAGACGAACTTTGTTGAGGTTCACCCATTTTCGCCTCGTTTCAAAGCGGAACCGGAAATGTGACAGATCATTGTTTCTGGTAATTTATACTGAGGCCTATTCGGAACATCCTCGGATATTTCACAAGACGAAATTTCTTCGAAATTCCGTTCGTTTGAGCGCGATGTTCCGAATGAGGTCTACAAAATAACATCAAGCTACAGATCAAAGCAAAAAGCGTGCTCGTAATCGCATGGTTGGAAAAAAATTATTTTCGGACCAATTTTGAGCCTATTACATGATATTTGTAAGTTTTACAATCATAAAAGCACATATACATGGCTCAGACATTTGTCAGAGAGACTAGGATTATTATACATAGATAAAGGAACTAAACTATAAATTAACGACCCTGCATTAAGGTAAAATACCAAAACCCTATTAGCATACAACATAAAAGGACGTAAATAAACATGTAATATTTGGTGCATGATAATTTAATATCAAAATTCAAAACTAAATTTCTAGATAATTTGCTTCACTCTTTTACTAAGCAATTCTTCAACATGATTGAAAAATAGAACAAATGTTTACTAAGGAGAGTTTTTTCTTTAAAATCTTTTATGTACCTGCAGCACAGTGTTATGTATCTCCTCAAGGAATTTCCAATTTGTATAAATTTCTCGGTATAAATAAAGCTTAGTCATTTTCTAATGCAGTATAATGATGAAAATAGACCTGCCATTTGCATTGTTAGTAAGATGAATACCCTGATTTCGCAATCTATATGTCCATGATAGCAGATGTCCAATAATCAAGGAATTTAAAATAAACCCCTTTCCAGCGTTGTAGTACAAAAATTTGAAAATATAAAGTGAAAGATACTCACTGCTTGTACATAAAAATACAAACAAAAGCTTCAAAAATCTACAAAAAAAAAAAAAAACTCAAACAAAACAAACAAAATTCAACAAAAAACAACAACAAAAAAAGACCACAACCCCCCAAATTCTCAACATATTTTCCGGAAATTACGACAATAAGCCTGCCGCAGCAGCCTGAAAAAAAAAAATCCGGGTTGTGATTGTTATACCAGTACGTTGCAATCAGTTTTGGTACCCAAATATCGTTAGCAGTAAGTTACAATATCCTTTGTTCATTGGTGAATTTTTTTTATTTCTTTATTTTGGTGGGGGGCGGCTGGGGGCGGACTAAATATGTAGAGAAAATATCTAAAACTTATTTGAAATTTAGCCTAAAAATCAAATATATTCAAGCCTGTTGTATTTATCTTATAAATTGAGTGATATCTAGTGTCACTTGTATAAATTGGCCAACGAAAACAATTTTGTTGATTATATTCAATATCTGAAAAAATTATTATTATGTTAATAATCTAATTAAAATCATTATCATTTTAATTACGTGCAGCACGTGCTGTTTTGGATAGGATTATCACATAATAAAATATTAAAAGAGCGGAACTAATAAATGCCCTTTTCTTTCAACTTTGGCAGGCAGGGGTCCAGGAATTTCGAAACGTGGGAGCGCGTTATCGTTTGATACGAAAATGTAAAAAAATGCCATGTCTGGGGGCGATCACCGGATGTTACGATGGAGCACCAAAAGATTCCTGAGTGACATTTTTGGAGGTGTGATCCAATACGAACAGGAGTAAATGTCGCGTGCTGTCATGTTTGCCAGGCAGGGCTCTAGGGGTTTCGAAACGTGGGAACGCGTTATCGTTTGATACGAAAATGTTAAAAGTATAACATTTTTGTTAAACAATTCTGCCGGTTATTGAGCAAATTTGTGTCAAGTTTAGGAGGATAATTCAATTAAGGTCTTTTCATGATTTCAACATATTGCTCAGTGCCATGCCTGGGAGCAGATCTCCGGATGGAGCACAGAGATTCCTGAGTGACATTTTTGAATGAACTCAACCTAAAGGTGTGATACAATACAAACAGGAGTAAATGTCGTGTGCTGTCATGTTACAATGAAAAGCTGCCCGTGTTTTAAAGAAAATCAAATACAATTATCCTGATATTCATTACGATAAACCCGACGCCCTCTTTTCTTGACGCAATGGGCTGCCGTACATTTCGACCCCAATACATTTCAACCCCAAAGACAATAGTAGTATAGTGGGGTACCGTAGCGACAATGGGAATTAGCATTACAGACCCCCCCCTGGGCCAGTATAGCGACAAGAAATAAAATCTCACCCTGGGCCTGTATAGCGACAATGGAAAATTGAGTAGAGGGACTAGAACACCCTGGGCCTGTATAGCGACAATGGAAAATTAAGTAGAGGGACTAGAACACCCTGGGCCTGTATAGCGACAATGGAAATTTTGTAGAGCGGTGACTAGGAGACTGTGGGTTTGTAGAGCGATAAGCGACAGGTGGCATGACGTCACACTGGTAACAATGTAGCAAAGAGAGAAGTACTGTGACGTCAAGCTACCTGAGAGAGGGCTATAGACAAACACGAATCAAGAGCGTTCGTGTTTCTTTTTTTTTAGTAGAGGAAGGGTTTTATATGTATTCGTTTAGGGTGGAGACCAAATGAAAATTAAGATCTTTTCGAGGCATTGGAAGTGGCCCTGAAAAGGGCCTTTGGTTTTCTTCTTTGTCTTCTTCTAAGTTCTTCTTTTCCTCCACCAACTTCTTATTTTCTGTCCTACACTTTTTTGACTTCCACTTTTTTTCTTCTTCTCATTCTTTTCCTCCTCCTGTTTTTCCTTCTCCTCCTCCTTTTCCTGTTTCTTCCTTTTTTCATTTTCTTCTTCCTTTTCAATCTTTTCATTCCATTCTCCCATCCTTCTTTTGTCTTCTATATCTTCTTTTTCATCCTTTTCAATCCTAATCATTTCATTTAAGATCTCCTTTCCTCTCTTTAAATTATTTATCTCCATAGTCAATCTATGGGGACTATATGCCCCAAACTGCATTCTGACTAACATTTCCTCTACCATAGCTAGTGTGTCCACCACCTCCTGCAATCTGAGCATTCGTTCCCAGTTACTTGCCATGGCTGACTATTCAGTGTTGAATGGCGCGAATGACGAACGCTCTGCTTTATGTCCGTGGAGCACGGACGTGAACGAAAACATCACTTACACTCACTTCACACACAATATACTATCCTCACCAACGAACGAGCAAGCATAAAACACACAAACATACCATTCACACAATCTGGATGAGAAAAAAACATATTATATACTATCCTCACCAACGAACGAGCAAGCATAAAACACACACTATACTATCCTCACCAACGAACGAGCAAGCATAAAACACACACTATACTATCCTCACCAACGAACGAGCAAGCATAAAACACACAAACATACCATTCACACAATCAGGATGAGAAAAAAAACAAATCATATACTATC